>APFE030178204.1:46830-151443 GCA_000404065.3 Pinus taeda
TTTTTCATTATGTTCCTTTCAATGTTACAATACATATTTATACATGCCGAAGCATCCAATACCATGGACCGAAAACCATCGCATCCAAAACCATGGACCGAAAACCATAGGTAGGTTCGCCTAACGTAATATAGGGTCCAGTCATGGAAAGGATATAACACAGCCCACCACAGTCTTTTTTTTATGAATTTATTAAGTTTTCCTTGCCTAAGCATTAGTACTGAAACTAATCCTATTTTATTTACCATGCTTAACAGGCTTGTCGTGCTTCCAGGGTAGAATCGCTAAGGGTTTAAGCCAACTGTGGCGGTTCAAGCTCCTCGGAAAATTCCCTTACCAGGTATGTGAGGTCTGGAGAGTGTTAGCTAAGAGACTTCTAGCTTTACTTGCTTTTCTATCTTTTCATGTTGACAGGAAGTATAACTTATATGGGTCTGAGGGTTTTTTCGATGCAACCACTGTAAATTATTTTTCAAACATAGATCCTTTGTTTAGCATGCATGCTTTGTATAATTTGCATGAGAGGTTAAACCCTCATATAGGGTTTATGACGGTATTTGTCTATTTATCAATACTCTGAATTGAATATGTAATATACTCTGGTTCTTATTTGAATAACTTAACTTTGTTTTACCTCATGGAAGTTCTATCCATTTTCCGAGGAATTTTGTCCTCTCTGTTTGATATATAGCTTGAGTAAAATGAACATGTTCATGCATATCATTGTAGAGTTTTATGCTTACTGATTTTGCTTTCCAAATTGTCTAGCTTAATTTAATATTGATTTCTAAAGGTTGAGTGGCTCTAGTAACAGGCTATCATTTCTAATACTAGAGGTATTTTCTCGCTCTCGTGCCACAACGGACTATTTGTTTTTCTTTCCATGTTTGGGGATTTTTGCAGTTGTTACCTTATCATCTATTTGCATTCTGTAGTCTTACTAGAAACATGAATTTCTTTCTTCACAGTTTCTATTTCTACTTAAATTATCAAAGAATGATCTTTCCTAATTTCTCTGGGTAGTTGGGGCTCGACGAGCCGCATTATTATTTATAGGCAATGAAATACCATTTTGTGTTATCAGGTGGAAGAGATAATTTCATTATTACTTACTATTTTTACAGATTGACTATCATTTAGTTTTATAGTGAAACCCTCTATCATCCTGTTGTTTATAATACTTATGTTTAGAAGATATTCCTCAGTTTCGTTTTATTGTCTTCCTGTAGTGTGACAGTGCATCACTTTGATAACTTTCAGTTTTACTTCTTGAGAAATAAGGTCAATTATAGGTCTACTGCTTTTCTATTTTTGACAACAACTACCATCCTAATATGAGTTTTTCTTTACAGGTTATCTTAAATACTAGAATGACATTTCTCTAATAGTTGACTTTCTTAAGATAAGTAACATATATATTATGGTATCTAGAAGATAATTCTTGTAACTAGATAAAGTTTCGGATATAATTATATATCTCGCTTTCCTAGTTGTACTAGATTTCTAATCCTCTCTTTGTTTGTTTGCCTCCGAACCTTGACACCAGCACTACTCTGCTTGATGTCTCCCCCCAAGCAACCCTTCACAAGGTTTCTCCTCAAGAACCTTAGTCTTGAATAGCGTAAGATATCTGGTCTTAATCAGATGTAGCTACTATATTATTGTCTATCCTTTCAGCACAGTTAATTAAATATTTACCTGAAATATTTCATTTCTTTTTCCAAGTCTCAAATTCCCCGCATCCTCTTGATCCCTTGGAATAAATCTTCCTTTTTGGAAGTAGTTAGGGCTCGAGTAACCACCCAGCCTAATTGTTTCAGTATAATTGTCATCCTTGGATAAATTATTCTCACCTAAATTAAATCAAATGATTATTGCCATAATTCCAGCATTCCACTTCTCACGCATTTAAAACAAAATTACTATTTATAAAAAATAACTAGTATCCATTTTGTTAAAACAATGCAGTAAATAAATATTTACACATATATGGGGATGCCACAAGGAACTTATCATGGAAGAACTTATTATAATTGGAATAATCTAAAATCCCTACAAAATTTGTAGGTGGGAGCAAGTGGATCTAGTTTTTTTTATTTATTAAAAGTCAAGGCAACCTAACAAACTTTGTAATCTACTATAGTTGTTGATAAACATTTCCCCGCGTCACTGATGAATGCATGAGTTTACATATATAGATAAGTGTATATGTGTATATGCTTATACATAAAGAAGAATACATATATCCATTTGCATATATGAGCTAAATAACATATAAGATTTGAACACCAATCAACATACAAAGATACACACACCTAGCCAAAAGTGATACAGAAACAAAAAAACATAAGAAGAGGTCAACCCCTAATTCATAAATGAAATAGTTGGATATTTTTTTGGTTTTAATATCATGCTGACGAGGATCAAGGCACCCATGTTCTCACAATGGGTCCATTGGAGGTCCACATTAACTAGTTTTAAATTCTTATCAATAATTATTTGGTGGATAGTAAGGATTTAACCTCCATTTTTTACATATTCTTGATGCTAGCATATTAATAGATATGATAAGATTTATATTAAATTATGTCCTTTTAAATATTTCCTTTATCTGTTTAAGGGATTCTTTTAGGTTGAATGATATAAAATGTTTAATTGAAAAACTAAATGGGCTTAATTTTGATTTTGTTCGACCAATTTACAGTTAGATCATAACCTGACCAATTTTTTGTTATAACATTAAATGTGTAAATTTTTGGTCATGTTCGTATTGATATTCTAGCTTTGGAGATTTTTAAGATAACTCCCACACACAATTGCTTTAACTAAATATAATAAAGTCCCACCTTAAATCGTGTTCAGCATTAGATATTATTGTGTATTTTTTTACGAATGGTCATCCTTGACATAAAGTCTTCTTAACTATGGTTAACTTACATAGTCACTCGTTATTGTGGGACCCGCATGAGTTGTGCAACGCCGTAATTACGTCTCGAAATATGAGAACGAAAGAAAGAAAAATTTAACGTCCACGAGGCTAAAGATAGCCTTTGGGACTTCTTTTAGAGTGCAAAACATGAAAAAAGTATGCACCTTAAGAGATTTAATCATCGTCCAAATGAATCTATATTGTTTCTATATATGCATATAGCATGTATAACTTTTCATTTAGAAAAGTGTATTTTTGAATGCATATATGGATACAATGCCTTGAAAGTTTAACTTCGACTATGTAAACTACACCACATAACTTTGCAATTCCAACAAATTTTTCCTAGACAAAACTTAAATTTAAATTTAAAACTCAAATTAATGGCTCCAAATTAATTTAAAATTTTTAAAAGGAGATAGCTAAAATTATAAAACAAACCCCCTTCTTTATGTTAATTATAGAATATCGTGCAACCTGAAGGCCACTCCAATGAAAGATATTCTTTATTTAATCTCATTATCAACACACATTGACTTTAGTCATTTCCTCTGTGCAATTACATTTTTTGTGCGTTGATGCCCATGAAGACCTATGATAATGTTTCTCCTTATTACCTTGCATGTTATAGTTTGGATATAATATGTATATAAAATTTTGACATGGTGGTATGATTGAAAAAAAATGATTTAGCCCGGTGACTCAAGCAACATGTCTAAGAGAGACATCGACATAAGTGGAGGACTATTGCAAGCCTTAGCACATTTCCTCCCCTCCATCCTCCACCCTTTAAGTTGTTATCTTTCCTTTGTTGCAACATTTTTGTAATAATATCATAGACATATTTAATTTATTCAGTATATCTTTACATCTTCAAAAGTAATAGCTAATAATAAACTTATTATTCAAACTTTATATTATATATTATTATTAATTTATAAAAACCATATATGCCATATTATAAACCCCTATATATATAGATACCCCTTGCAAATCCACGAAACCTTGCCAAAAGATCCGATCCACCCCAAACAACCTCGTTGAATAGTCAGCCTGACCATCTGGTCTGCAACTCAACATTCACAAATACATGTTTACGCTCCACGCCTCTAGGTTGCCAGGTCAAACCCAAAAAACCATGCCCTCGTGACAGAATCCATCTCACTAGTCCCAATGTCACTTGTCCCAAATATCACTGCCTATGTTACCACCATATGAATCCTTCCACATCAACATATTTCCATATGGTTCACCTATATAGGCTTCCACGTCAATAGGCATGTCATATTAGCATATGCCACATCCTGCCATCAAGTTTGCACCTTAGCCCTTTCTTCCATTTTTCCGTAGTGATGGGAAAATTCATCAAATGAGGGTTCCAAGGGAAGACAATTTTATGTCACGGGATGGAAATCATTTTTAACAAGATTTAGGCTTTTAATAGCGCCAAACAATAATAATTTTTTTATCTCAAGATACAGAAAATTTTCCAACCCGACATGGGAAAATTCATGTCCTGCCATCGAGCTCTCATTATGATGCTCTTATGAAATTGGTCGCATTCCGAGACAGCATTCTGATGTGGATGAGGGTTAATTCATGTAATAAAGACATAACGAAAAGTAAAATAAGCGATTAATGTTAGTCAACTTTAATGAGATACAAACGCGGATTGGGTGTCATTTCGAGTTTAGATGTTATTAACCATAGATCCATTTTACATAAATTACTGAGGTTACTAAATTTCTATCCATAAAGAACCTTATTAAGTGAGGGAAGAAATTATAATAATGTATTTATTTGGAAATTTTTACTTGTTTTAATTGTGATTATTTTTATGTAAAAGAGTTTGTTTTTATTTTCTAAGAGTAATTTAGATATAATTGATTTCTCGATTAATATATAATTCGATTAGTATGTAGTTGAGATATTCTCGCAACCAAATAGTCCAAACAATTTCCTTATTTTGATTAAACACTTCTCATATATATATAATATTATTTAATCAATATAATACAATATCCATTATTTAATTTTAATCAATGTGCATTATTTAATTTTAATTTGGTATAGAGCCCCACGTGAGCCTAGGCTTTGGACCCTAATGGGCCGAGGAAATAACAAAGTATATTTATATTGTTTTAGTTTTTTATCGTCCATCGGATTATTAAAGTTATTTTGGAGCTGTTGGAGGGTGTGGACCATAGCCAGGCTGTGAGGGCTCACATATGAGTGGGCGGTGAGTCAAAGAGCGTTTGCTCACTGTGTGCTCAGTCTTCTGCGATTGTGTGCTTGGAGAATAATCGATGGTGCCTTCCTACATTTCTTGCCAGTGTTGATTCCAGCGTGAATCTTCAGAGCTAAGACCAACCTTCTTCAATTGAACCTATGATGAACCCGATATGTGGTTGCTGTTGAGCTTGTCGTGTAAGAGAGGAAAACAGTTGTATTGGGTTGTTGTTCTATTCAAAGGAGTCATCTGAAGTGGAGAGATAGAAATGGGGAAAGCCATACTTTGGTAAACCCGACCGTTTGCAAGCTCCTCTGCACAGCTGCAACGACAGCAAAACAACCATCGTGGAATGCATTGATGGCGGCTGCGCAAGATTTATATCGACTGAATCATACAACGAATAAACCACCATCTCCGTAGAAACCAATCTTCCATTGTCAAAAAATGAATTTCTTAAAGGCTTTTCATCATCAAAAAAAATTCAGAGGATCTGGATAAGCCGGACCGAGAGGTGAATGACGCTTGGGACAATCAAGCAGAGGAATGCAGTCCCTTCGATGAGGAAATCGCCATTGATCGAGCACCGGAACAGGGAAAAAATCCTTCTGACACTGAAAGATCGGCCGTAAGTGGGGGATTATGGAGCCTTGGGGGCACTGTAAAGAGTTTAACCTCAAAATAGGAAGAGGTTATTGAATCCTATCACAGTAATTTGGAAGAGTTTCACTCGGGGTTGCAGAAGGAGACGGAGGCAATCCGCGAAGTTCCGAGTCGCACCGTGAAGGATTTGCCCACTTCGCTGGATGTTGGGGCTACTGTGACATAGGAATCACTAAAGTCCGTGGGGCACGCTATTGATGAATTTGGGAACTCGGTATGGCGAGGGACGACCCGCATTGTGGCGAGCTGACCAGGAATCATTTTCGCCCAATCTGCCCGATCTTTCTTAAGTGCGATCAGAAGCCTAGGGTTTATGCCACGATCTGCGATTTTCTTGCGTTGCCTTTGGTGTTACCGGGAATTCGGGCCTGCTGGGAAGAGGCGTCCATGGATGCCTCCGTTGATGTGTTTGTTTCCGAACAGGAAGTCTAGGATGCCACTGATGTTAGAACTTGCAATCAGGCGTTTAATATTGTTAATGGAGATTCCTTCACCTTGAAGCCGCTCTAGCCTTTTTTTTTTAAAGAAGAGTCACTGAAGTGAGTAGGCATTGTTGAGCTTGTTGTGTGGATTCGAGAGCTAGTTGCAAGAACCGCACTGGGAATAATCCGAGCAGTCTATTGCGTTAGTTTTTTTTTTTGGTTGTATGTCAATGCTTAAACCTTTATCTGTGAAATGAAGGTACTATCTATGGTGAACAAAGAGTTGAAGCAGACTTTGAGTGTGGATGCGCTATTGAGTTGTTCGGTTGAGCGTTGTGTACGGGTGTTGTTGAAACCTTTGTGTGGCTGGATTCCAGGTTGGATATAAAAGAAACAATTTACAAGGTACTTGATATTTTAAGGGAGTGCTTTCGTTTGTTTTAAAAGTGTGGTACCCAATTAAGCATACATGACACTCTTACAATGATCTATTTTATGGCAAATGGTAAACAATAAGTTCATCTTTTATGAAGTCATTGGTGCATGCATTTATGGTCAGCGTTTTGGATTATGGAAGATAATTTTATTGAGTTTAGCCAATTCAATGGGGAGTGATTTTGTTAAAATTTGGTTATTTTTGAATACGGAAATTCAATATAATTGATGGAAAATGATACTAAAGATGCTAAAGAAGATGTTGTGGACTATATAAACAATTTTAAAAGAGGTGATAGAGCAGCCTTAGAGATTAAAGGATGATGGACAATAAAGTGAAAGTTTGTGTGAGTTAGTGAGAGTTTGTGAGATAGACTCGCAACATGTTGTATTATGAGCCACGCATATTAATTGTAAGCAAGTCTATGGTGTTTTGTAGTGGTCTTTGTAACTCCATGAGTTGGAGCGTGTAATGTAAGCCTGATGCATTTGTACTACAACTAGACTTTGCAGTCAATGGTGTTTTGTAGTGGTCTTTGTAAAGTATGTACGAGGTAACTCCATGAGTTGGAGTGTGTAATGTAACCCTGATGAGGCATTTGTATCACAACTAGACTTTGCAGTTTGAGATCGAGACAAGTAGTCATTAAGGGGGTGACTTAAAAACTATAATTCCTACTTGTCTCAATGTGATTCTTTCTATGCAAATGAATATGTTCCTATTCCCTAAGAGTTATTTAAATCTAGTTGATTTTTAAATTCATGTGATTAAAATATTCTCTCAACCAATTAATAGTGTGTCCAAAAAATAACACTTACGTATATATGCAATATTGTTTTTTCAATGTAATACAATGGGCATTATTCAATTTTAAGATTTCTCATCCTAAGAGCTCTAAAGCTCGAGATAAAATGATTTTTTCTTACCTAGATTTTTCCATGTTGTTGTAATGCGTTATAGAGGTTGCACCAATTGGTTTGTCAAACTGGATATGACCTTAGAGCATTGGATCTCTCGGAAATAACTTTTATTATATCTTATTTTTCTATTCTAATCAATGTGGCTACTAAACATATAGATACAGAAGTAGCAATTTATAATTTACTTCCGTTATTTTCAGTGATTCATTAATTTCAAAGGAAGTTTCGTTTTCCATTTAAGAAGTTTTTTTTATATTTGAATTGGTTATACTTTGAGAATGTATGACTTTCCCTAATCATACATAATTAAAAAAAAAAAATCTTACTTAATCTTATTAAGTTATGGAAAAGCCCAGTACGAAAAATAAGGGATAAACAGAGAACATAATAGAGCTCTCACATCAATCCATAGGAATTCATGTCTTAATAAATTTTATTCATGGCATATCAAGTTAATCAGAAGTCATTCAGTGAAACTTACCAAAACATTAATAAAGTAATATACGCTTCCCAACCTCACTAACCAACAACCATGAATATGATTGTTTAGATTATATTTCGATGAAGATTTCTTTTACGTTGAATAGAACCTGTGGGCACCATCCTCCAGCAAACAAGTGTATGATTTAATCATAACCCTGGATTTCTATGGTGTTGTGACTTGATGTATCAACCTTTCTTAACTCAAATGGTGGGCTCCAGAATTTCCAAAAAAATTATTAAGATGAATAATTGAAATTCTGCCCGTTGCAATACTTCACTGTAGAAAATTGAGAAAAGCTGTTGTTGTGTCCTTTGTCACGGATGAAGAAAATTTGTAATGGTTTTCAAACTCGAGGGTCATAAAGTCAATTGTCAGAATATAGGTAAAGTAAATCAATCGTTATCTCCTTTCGGATTCAAGCTGGAGTGAAAAAATTGACCAAAACTCTTCTATACTTCCGAGCATTTTAGGCATCAGCCATTAAGTGTGTTTTTTTGTTACTAATCAAGATTTAGAGTCTAAGTTAGCTTGCGTAAGTCCGAGTTAGTTTGACTTAAACTTAGAATTGGAAACGTTAAATTTAATGTGTTTGTATGATAAAGTGAGTTTGAATGAGGTTTAGTTGAATTATTAGTTAAAAATAAAAGTATTTCACATTGAGTTTATTGTAATCAATCAATTTGTATAATATTTTTTTGCTGAAGTAAGAGACGTTTTTTTATTCCATTAAAACAAAAATAATGTTACAAAATGTACAAAAAACCATCCATCTTCATGGACTCAGGAGAAACAAAGGGCGTCCTACCATAGACATGGTCCCCTCTACAACAATCAATATTAAACTCTTCAAGTTACACAAAAAATTGGACTAAAAAGTTCTCCAACCACATGGAAAACTCCAGTACTTTCCACCTCCACTATTTGGAAAATCATCAGCAGTCACCACCAACCAAACTTCCCGCGCAAGCGAGCGACTGAGGAAAAAAGGCGCCCCAATAAGACTCATGGAGAAAAAGACTTGGCCCCACCGAAACAGCAAGATCGTTTCTGACCGTAGATCCGGATGACTAGATCCAACGGTCAGGAGCAATTTCACACAGCCAAGCCGACCTGAAGTTAGTGAGCGATGGGGGGCGATATTCCATACCACCCCCTGCCATGTGTAAGAAGCCTAATGGGATCTCTACCAAAGCTCCAATACCATTTACCACTCCAGAGCGATACAATCACCTTGAAACTGCTAGGAGCCCTGTTTTCTGTATAGAAGGTAGTTTGAAGGGAGATTGCCATCGCCAGAAATCCCGCCAAATGAGACCGATGAACAACCTGATCAATCCTGGCCGTCGAATCGCCTCTTCTGATCCAACAGCTGAGAAGCATTTTTCCTCGCCTAATATAACTAAACATAAGCGCTTCCTGCCAACTAAACTGATAACTAGCACAATCAATCCTTGCCAAAGAAACGTTGCTCGTGATCCGACGGCTAAGGATCATTTCGCTCCGACTAAGTTCACTGAACATTAGTGCGCAATGAGGGCGGTATTTTAGCCAACCCTACCGCCACGTGTATCCCTCTGTATGGAATAGCTCCAAATTTGACAAAACCATTTCCTGCTTGTGAGAGTCGCAATCACCCGAAAACCTTTCCCGGCCCAATAAACCGATCCCAAACAAAATTCCCCTGGTATTATGATTGCCGAGAGTACCCATGATCCTACCTATCATTTTGTTTTCTCTACCACAAACCCAGAAGGATGAAATACGTGTCAGCCGATCTCTCCTACACAAACCAGAGCCGCTCGAAGGAGTATCCACTGGAATCTCAAAAATAATGCTGACTTGTTTTGAAATGGTCGAAAAAGCATTGCAACCCCGTGAAGACCTGAAAGTAGATAAAATAAGAAACATAGAACACTTGAATCAGTTGGATATCATCTCTATGGCCCTACTCTGAAACACAAGCCTGTCTTCATCCGCCTGGTCGTAACATTTCGCTTTTAACATGTTCTGAGGCATTTCATGCCAGCCAAGAGCAACCTTGTTCTCTGTGCTGATCACTCCTTGATTAGCAAGAAGATCAACCAATTTATTTGCCGATCTTCTTACATGATTAAAGCTAAGAGTCTAAAGGCTCTGGAGGTGCTGCTAAATCCACTGAAAGCCCTGGATCAGACTCTAGTTCCTTGATACTTTTTCTGGTCTTGAGCCCCTATTGATCCTCTTAACTGAATTGATGATTAATTTAGAATAAGCTTCAACAATCACATTTTGTCAGTTATCATGTTTCCAGAAATCTAAGCACTACTCCATATCCGTCAATTCCACCATGTTATTCGTTTCTTTTCCTAAATGACAGTAGAAGATGAAAAGTACTTCACCATGCTCATCCCTTAACACCCCTCCGCAACCCATAGAGCCTGGGTTTCCCTTTGAAGTCCCATCAATGTTGAATTTCAAAAAGCCCTTGGGGGGAGGATGCTAGAACTCTTGCTCAGAAACCTGGGAGATAACTTTCCTATCCCATCCTGAGGAATAAGACCCTGCAGACCTAGATCAGCGAGATTTTTCAAAAGCACAGCAGAAGGAGGGTTCTTGGGGAGATTTCGCACAATAGCGCTAACCGTTTCCTTGATTTGTTTTAAGATCTGCTCAAAAAGGCTTTGGGATGACCTCTTTTCATTCTTGAAGATTCTATTGTTCCTTTATTTTCAGACATTCCAAATAATGAAACTTGGCATGATGGCCCATGCTGAGCTAAGAATCTCATTGTCTGAAAACGTTCTTCTCCATCTGTTTAGGGTATTGATGATGCTCCCTTTGTCCCCGTCAGTCCATTGGAAAATGGTGGCAAAAGAATCCCATAAACTAGAGGTGAAGATGCAATTATTGAGAAGGTGCTCCATATTTTCCTCTTCGGCTTCACATAGCTGACATCTGGAAGGCCACAGGACACCCCTCTTCCTGATATTATCCCAGGTCAAGATTTTCTTGTGCTGAACCAACCACATGAGGAGTTTAATCTTCATCCATCATTGATGCCTCCATAGGTCTTGTGAAGTCTTATCTGGAGCTTGTGATTTGAGGTCAAGGAGAATGAGTTTTGCTTCTTTGAGATTAAAGGTACCCTCACTTTTGTTGCCCCATCTTAGCTGATCTTGCTCGCCTGATTTCAAAATCTTCCTTTGCTCTAAAATATTTTTTAGAGTCTCTACTTTTAGCCTTCAGGGGGTTTTCATCCCTGAACTCAAAGTTCCTCCAGGTTCTCCATTTTCCACTACTGTTGGTTTGGACCCAAAAGTCTTTTACTTTAGCTAACCCATTAGTATCTGTATCCTTCTTGAGATCCCTCAAGTCTTCCTTTAACAAAATAGGTTCTTGTTTCCATCTGTCCTCCCAAAATAAGGCAAGGTTTCCTTCTCTGATTTCCCAGAAGCTATTTCCTTAGACTAAGCCCCTATTGTCCCAGGCATTGTTCCAGATGTGAGAGCCCTTGTTGAATCCTGACATTCATATTAGATCTTTGTTTTGCCACACGTGTACATATTTTTCTTTCCATATCTTTGCCCATTGTGCCTCAATATCTTTAACCCATCTCCACCATAATTTAGCTCCTAAAGCCTTACTTAGAATCTCAGGATCATCTAGACCGAGTCGTCCATAATTTTTGGGTTTGGAGATTTTTTCCCATGCTACCAAGGCCTATTTTTTTTGTCTTCCCCCTTACCCCAAAGAAAGTCTCTTTGCACATTTATAAATTGCTGCGGAACACCTTTGGGGGTTCGTAGTGCTGATAGGATGAAGACTGGAATTGATTGAAGGACAACCTTGGTTAACACCAACCTTCCAACCAAATTTAAAGATCGAAAAGTCCATTTCCTAATTTTATATTGCATTTCACTAATCACTGGCTCCCAGATGCTCTTGTGAAAAGGTTTGGCTGTTAAAGGGATTCCTAAATATTTTGAAGGGAGGATCTCCCTTTGAAAGCCTAAAATTCTTGAAATATTTCTCTGAATAGCAATGTGAGTATTGAAGAAAAAAATCTTAGATTTGGAGAGATTAATTTCCATACCTAAAGCCATGGAGAAGTCTCTTAGAATTTGCTTGTAAGCTAGAGCTTCTTCGACCATGGGGATGTCTTGCAGCATGCTATCGTCCACAAATCGTTGATGTGTTAAAGCTTGACCATCTTCAGTAAGTTGGAGACCTTTGACTTTACCAACTTCTTTAGCATGCCTGATAGATCTACCCAACCCTTCGATCATGAGAATGAAGAGAAATGGAGAGAGTGGATCTCCATGTCTGAGGCCTCTTGAAGGATTGAAAGTCTCAAAAGGAGACCATTAACAAGGATTGAAAAACTAGGAGAAGTTACAAAGGCCATTATCCATCTGATCCAATTTTCATCAAACCCAAAAGCCATGAGAACTTTTCTGATGTAGTTTCAATTCAACTTATCATAAGCTTTGGCTATGTCTAATTGCATGATCATTCCAACTTTCTTCTTGCTTGTTAGTGAATGCACCACCTCATGAGCTTGAATAATATTATCGAGGATTTGCTTGCCTTCCACATATCCAAATTGTTCCCCTGACACCAAGGTGGGGAGAAGAGGTTTGAGTCTATTGGCCACAACCTTGGATATTATCTTGTAAACCACATTGCACAGGGCAATGGGTCTGAACCTGTCAGGAGTTAGAGATGAATCTTGTTTAAGGATGAGGGAAATAAAGGTTGTATTGAGTGCTTTCAGAATGGTTTTTTCCCTCCTAGAGTCTTCCACTACATTCAGAACATCTTGTTTAACAATATTCTAGCAAGCTTTGAAGAGACCAACATTGAAACCATCTAGCCCTGGTGCCTTACCATTTTGCATTTCTTTTAGAACTTCACTAATCTCATCTTCTGATACTAGTCTATTAAGGTTGAAATTGTCCTCATTGGAAACCAGCTTTGGAATATGTCTTGATACAACCCTAATAGATTTTTCCCTATCTAAACAGGATTCCTGAGCAATACCACGAAAGTGTTGAACCAGTACTGCTGTTATTTCTTCATGAGAATGAAGAAGATTACCTCCATCCTTGATAGAAGAGATCTTGTTGTGAGCTTTGTTCGCCGCAGTGGATTTGTGGAAAAATCTGGGATTGCGTTCTCCTTCCTTTAGCCATTGCACGCTACACTTTTGCCTCCAAAAAATCTCCTCTTGTTTACAGAAGTTCTCTCATTCTTGTTGATACATGGTTGCCTGCTCATTTCTAACTTTATCAAAATCCTCCTTGATAAGGGTTTGATTGAGTTCCTTCATTTTTCCTTCAACAATTTGTTTTCCTTCAAAAATATTGCCAAACTCCTTCTTGTTCCACTCCTTGAGCTTGAGTTTCATATGTTTTAGTTTTTTTTTTGGAGTACGAACATGCTTGTGCATTGAATGTTTAGTTCTTCAGCCCAGCAAATGGCTATATTGTTGGCGAAGTCTCGATGGGAAAGCCAGATGTTTTCAAATCTGAAAGGTCTATTCCTAGGGATGCCAATGCCCTGCATTTCCAATTGCACCGGCGAGTGATCAGAGCCTCCAAAAGGGAAAACTCTTGCAACTATGTCCTTGTACTTGAGCATAAGATCCTCTAAGATGATGAATCTATCTAATTTGGAATCCACTTGAGACTCTCCTCCTCTTTTATTGTTCCAAGTAAAGGTACCATTACTGATACCAATATCCACTAACTTCATATTGTTTATGAAAGAAAGGAAAGCACAGGAATCTTTATTTAGAGTTTGGGTGCCCCCGTTTTTCTCTGACAAAGATTTGATCATATAAAATCACTCCCCAAGGCCCAAGGGATGTTTGCATGTCTTTCCCTAAGATCTTGTAGGGAGTCTAAAAGCTTGAGTTTTCCATCCAATCTTTGGGGACCATACACGTTCATTACTAGGTAGGCTTCCTTATCTCCCTCTGGCTGTATGACCACCGAAAGATAATCCCTGGCTACCCCTGCATCTATAATGTCAATTTTTTGGGGGTTCAAAAGTGTGAGAATGCCACCTGCTGTATTCTCTGCTTTGACTTCCATAATCTCAAATTTATTAAGCCATTTACTGTGAATCTCTTTTATTTCTGAATGGGACATTTATTCTTCTAGATGAAGATTACATCCGGTGTTGCTTGTTTCATTCTATTGCTAAGTAACCTTTGTTTTCTTTTACTGCCTAGGCCTCTAATATTCCAAGAAGTGAGCTTAATTATTAAAGATTTGTAAAGGAGTAAATGGATATGTCTTTCATCTTAGCTGAGTCTATCATTAGCTTTCCACATTCCATCAAAAGCGCATTCTGCTTTTTCCTGCCTCTTTTCTTTCCTGGGTATCTGGGTGCAAAGCCGAGTGTGGTTTTCAAAGCTTTCACACCATTTCTGCTCTGCCTTTTATGAGTCCCTTGCTTTTCCAGCTCTATGGTCTCAGTTTTCCATAGGAGCAACTGTTGAACTCTATTGAACTCCTCTGGAGGCAACAAATCCACTCCCTCCCTAGTTCCTTGTTTCAGGAATCCTTTTAGATCTAGATTCTCTTTCTCAAGAATCTCCTGTAGTTTGTTATCTTCCATTTCCATCTCACTTTGGGACATTTCCAGATCCATCTCCAAATCTATGCCACTCATCATTTCTTCTTTCTGTTTGTTAATGGTTTGTGTTTTCTCATCCTCTTCTTCTTTCTCCTCGTTCAGTGGAGTGTCTCCCTTGGCCTGCTTTGCTTTCATTATCTCCTCTTCCACTTCTAGTGCTTGAAACCTGTTTTGAATAGTTTTTTGCCTTTCATTTTGATGTGTCTTCGATTCCCTCTTGCTCCCCTTTCCTTTCTGGACTCCTTTGTGAAAGCTTTCAGTGTCTTTCATGGTATTGGTTTTACTATTATTTTCAGTCCTGCTGATAGGGCAATCTCTGAATAGATGCCCATGTTCATGACATTTACGACATCTGAATGGGATGTGCTCATAATCTACTGTTTTTACCCATTCTTCATCAAACACTTCCAATATGACCTTATCCGGCAGAGCTCCAAAAATATCCATCTCCACACATATTCTTGCAAAGGATGCGTATTTTCCTCTTCTGGTGGCCTTAGAAGCTGTGACAAAACGTCCTAACTTATTTCCTATGGCAGCAAGGGATTCCAGTTGCCAGTAATCCAAAGGTAAAGAGTAGAGTCTTACCCAGACTGGGACTGAGGTAAAAGTTTCACGTTCTAGGACAAAATTCATGATCCAAGGTCTCATATACAGGCTTGTTGCTACATAAAAGTAGGGCCCTCCTTCAAATACTCTGTCCTTACCTTCAATGTTTGCAAAGACTACAGTAAAGAATCCCTTTGACCCAAGATGTAGTTATATGCTTCCTTTTGGGTTCTAATGGTATTTAATCCAAAATTGTAATGCTTTTTCAGTGGGCCATAAACCCATGAACTTGCAAATGATTGCATAAGTCTGCATGTGGTCCCTATGTGCCTGCAGAGTAGGATCATTCAAAACAACTCGAGGAGTGATAGTTGTCTTGGGTTTGCATGGTCCCCTTTGAGTTTTGTCTTTTGTGCCCTGTTCCTTGTCTGCTTCCTTTCTTTCTTTATTGTTGTTATTCTCGTTGGATTCAGAGCCCTCCTACTCTCTTTCTTTGTTTCTTTGTTTTTCAGGTGAAGGATCTCTATCTTCTTCAACTGGTTTTTTTTCCTACTGGCTACTACCTGCTTGTAGGAGGGAGTGGAGCTCCCTCCTCTACAACCTTGCATGGAGAAGGAACTCTGCTAACCTATAACCCTAGCTCCAAAATCACCCTCCTGCTAGTCCCATTCCAGTTACACTAACATTTTTAATCAATTTTTATAATCAATAAAAAACATTTTATATATATTATATATATAATATATTTTTTTTTGGGTGTATTTCCTCCCCTACCTCTCTATCAACTTAATATAAAAAAAAATTAGAAAATCTACGACCTCCTCTACGTCTATCAAATTGATATCAAAACATAAAAATATAAAGAATTAAAAAATCTACAACCGTAGTCCGTAGAGTTGCCCTGTTTGATTCATATAGCTGCCACCACATCGATAAACTGCAGGCCACCATTTGCTGCTATCTAGTGGAAGGTTACCACCACCATGAAGCGAGTCTGTTTTGATGTTTGTCAGCCACGAGGACTCCGGTGATGTGCAGAAAGTTCTTTTGGGAGCAATCTCATTGGATAACATTCTCTTAAAACACTCGTTGTGTACGCCCAGTTTTTTTTATGACTTTGGGAAAACTAATTAAACTCGTTGTGTACGCCCAGTTTTTTTTTTATGACTTTGGGGAAAGGATTATTTTAATTATTGATTTTCATATTTTTCGCAACGCTTTTAGAAAAAAAACAAACAATTTCTCAAAGTTTACGCAGGCTTTGAAAAGTGCTTTTTTATCTATGTTGATAGTTTTATAAGGAGGGTTTTGTAGCACATTTATTAGTTGGTTATTAAAATGGTTGATAAAGAGTTTGCAAAATGGTTTTTCTGGCGAGGAGAATTAACAGAAAAATAATTTTTTATTTGAATGCGTTTAGGGTTTAGAAAAAGTTGGTGTGTTTGTAAAAAATTACTATTTTGTTAAGCACCATGGTGTTTTTGGTTTGCAAAAATCACTTTATTTATGTACCCAAAAACCTAAAAACACTTTATGTATGTGAATTTAGTGATGATTGTTTTATGGGGTATATATTGAAAATCATAGGCAATATGGAAGAAAGCCTTATCCAATAAGGAAATCAGCAATAAGACACAAGAAAAACAATAGTCATGGGTCATAAAGAGAGACTAAAATATATCAAAAGAAGCAATCGAAAAGAAGAGGTAGAGATTGTTTCCATGTTTAGAGAGGTTTAGGCCACAACCCAGGAATTGAGGTGTCTAGGAGAAGATGGAGAAGAGATTGAAATTGATTGGTGTAGCGTGGATCTGCTACGACCTCCTATTTTCACTGGTAAAAATTTTCATTTTTTGGTTGTCAAAATGCAATTTTTTCTTAAGGTAAAGTGTTAATTGAGTACCCTTCTAGTAACACATATGATGAAATATGCGATGCTTTAGTATTGGATTTTATAAAACTGGCATTGGGTGATAAGTTTCTGTGTAAGGTAGCAAAAACTATTATTTCTTTTGAGGAGGCATGGAAGATCATGGAAGCAGAATTTCACACAAAGGAAGGTGGCATGCAATGACAAGATGTGTCACAATATGTTGAAGAATGAATAGAGAAGTTGGCTACATATCTCACAGTAGCTGAGCAAGACGCTTGGACGAAAATAGATCTTGGAAAATCCCACTCAAATGTGGATGATAGTCGTTAAGATTGTAAAAGTGAAACCCATTATGCAATCATACATATGGATGAATAAGACATTGCAAAGATAGCAAACAAAGAATTTGGAGCCTCTCTGTGTGAAGTAGAGCAAGAACATACAAATGGTCAAGAGCTCAACTATAACATGGATGGTGAACATGATCGTTATCCCACTATGACAAGACACATGTGGATGTTGACTACAAAGTGAGATTGGAATTGGTGAATTCAGAAGGAGTTGATGAATTTGGTGAAGTTGAAATTGTTAATGAGCACATGCATGCTAGGATATTATACCATAGGGTGGATGAACATTATGTTAATGACATGTGGTATATTTTTTAAAATAGGAATTGGTCATGACAATATGGTAAGTGCCATGTTTGATGAATAATTGAATATTGAAGTTGTGAGTGTAGTACGAAGGTATGGAGCAATTGGAACTGCTCATGGAGCAATTTGTGATCTAGCAGTAGTTGATGATCAGGAAGAGGATAAAGGGATTCAATATTTTTTATGAGAATATCTATTGACTTCATAATAGTGGAAGATAGTTTCAATGAAGCTGGAAATGTAGAGAAGGAATAGGAAGAAAATGAATCTCTCAATGTAGAGCATAATGAAGATGTCTTTAACATTGTTTTAGAATATGCAGGTGTAAAAAAAGTTAATGATAAGTTTGATGTTGATTAGAAACTCATTGAAGAATGGATTAAGAAGCTAGTTGAACAAATTGATGATAGTCTTGAAGCAACAACTAGAATAAAAGAATTAAATGAAATGGTGAATAAGAAAACGAAGAGTGATTATTATTTTACATGTAACCCTAATGATAATCCTCAGTGTACAGATTACAAACAAAAAAAAAATAAGTAACTCATCATGAAGGCGACGAGAAAGACATGAAAATTTCTGGAGATGAAGAATAACATGTTGAAGAAATCTTTTAACAATGGACTAAAAAATAAGTCATATTTTGGTATCAAGAAATATGGCAGAAAGAAGATCAGGAATATGACTCGAAGCAAAGAAGACAATTTGAAGATGAAAAGTTGTGGCAACAGTCCATGGTTGAACGAATTATTGAAGAGGAAGTTGTAGAAGACATATTTAGAAAAAATACAAGAGAGGTCAAAGAAAAATTGAAGCAATATTAAGTGAAGAAATATGGATCCTACAACCAGAAAGAACAACATAAAATGAAGCAGTTTTGAGGGTATAAAATCTAAATAAATGAAAAAGAAAATGCACAATTGTAAAAAAAAATTGATTGATTGTAACCCTAGTTGAGACTTAGACCAACAGACATGTTTAAGAGATGATTGAGTCAATTTCTATTATAATCATAATAGACATAGTTGAGCGATGTTTGAGTTATGTTGAGTCGTGCGGTCATAATTAAGGTGGGTGTTGGAAATAACTAATTACTCCTGCATGCACAGTAGTCTAGATTTAGAGTCTCAGTTAATTTGTATCAGTCTGAGTTAGCTCGAGTTTAAACTATATTTGGAAAAGTTAAATTTAGTGTGTGTTTTCATGATGATGTGAGTGTGAGTGAGCTTTAGTTGACTTGTTAAATAAAATGCATAAATACCACCACAACGGATTTTCTTTAAATAGAATACATAAATGGGTTCTCTTTAAATAGAATGCCTAAATACCCCACAATAGGTTCATTGTAATCAATATAACTTTTGTGATCAATAAAGAAGAGAAACAACTAGTATTATTTTTTTATGTGAAATTTGTATCTTCCTTCCTCTACATTTCCATTCCATCAATTTTGTTATAAAATAGTCATCTTACTAACACCAAATAACTATCTTTATCTCAATTGTCCATTTACAAAGTATTCCACAATCTAATACACCGAAATATAATGAATAAAATATTGATAAATAAATATTTGAAATAATTCAAAGTATTAATAAAATAATGATGCAAAGGTGAATATATTCATTGATTCTTTCACTAGTTCAATTACAAATGTTGAGATGCATTATAGTCTCACATAGTTTCCTCATTATGAGCAACCACTAAGCCAACTAGAGGAGTCATAGGCATATTTATAGCACCAAAAGAAAAGAGGATCCTTCAAAAATGTGCATAAAAATGCCTACGACACCAATGGTGTGAAACACGACTCACACTTTACTTGAGATGGCCATATTGTATGATTAGTGGAGGATTTTATAGTAACATAGAACACTGATAATTTGGAAGTGGAGATAGCCGTTGGATTTTCTCCACCATCTTATTACAAGGGAAGCAATTCATTTTGAAAAACATTAATTCCAACCACCTACTGCTCTGAATGTGCTAGGTAGGAAGTCTAGAGAGTTCACGAGGAAGTTTCGAGAGTTAGACAGCTTCCCGAAGAAGCCACCGTCACCGACTCGAGAAACTTCTCCACTATGTATTTAAAAACTCCTCTTTGGTAATAAAATTGATAAGTTGTGTTTTGTGTTTAGTTCATTGTGCGTTCTTTTATTTGGTATCAGAGTTGAGGTTAGTTATGAGGAGAACGAGCTCAGGTAATCTGCGAGGAGAGGTCAAGTGGTAAAGAGCTATGTGAGACCAATTGTGGTAATTGTGGTGCTAAGTGTTTGAGTGCAATGAGCATTCAACTATTTGGAACAACGTTAGAAGAAGCAGTGGGGAGATCCATTCAGAGCCATGGATTATAGTCAAGTGTGAGGTCTTTGTTATGTCAATAGTGTCACTCAATGTGCTAGAGTCAACTGTTGTGACCCATCTTAGTGTGTCTGGAGCATGGAGTCTGGAGGCTGAAGGTGTGAAGGAGATGATAGCTCATACAAGAGAGAGAGAAATTTTCTTATCGATTACCAAAATTGTTGTGTGGCCTTGGTGGTGTAAGCTGGAGTGGCTGGGAAAATGTTTTAGTAGAGTGTTGTTGGAAGAGAATTGGTTGAGTTATGAGAGGTTCGTAGTTAGGGTTGTATGAGCAGTGGTCACTAATTGTTGAGTCGTTTAGTGTGGTGAACCTACTGCAGACCTAAGGCACGTTGAGTTGTGGTTGTTGTTGGTGCAATAGGCCTTTTTTGAGTTGTTAGATAGTGTTCCCTGTTGTTGACGTTGATTACAGAGCCCTTGTTATTAGTTGATTCAAAAGGTGCATTTGAGATGGCCATGAGAAGATGACAGTCCACTATGGGATAAAGACTAGTTGAGTGCTAAGATCGTAAGGCTCTTTTGTGAGTGATCAATGTGAGAGATTAACGCGTTGAGGGTGTGTTGCAAATACACATTGGCGAGATGGCTATGTGGAAGGGCGAGAGGGATGAAGGATTCAGGTTACTATGTCCATGTGCATGAGTTTTCACTGTTGTGAACTTGTACTCTGTATGCTTGTGTGTAAGAACAGTCTGGTGCAGAGGACTAGTTCCATCATGGTGGGTAAAATTAAAATTGTGGTGGTTGAAGTTTGGTGTGGCCACTTTGACGTTGAATGACATACATGATTCTTCCCCAATTTTATGGTGCTTTGATTATCACATCTGATCACTGTGGTTTCTTTTTTACCTTCACCAACATATTAAATTATTCTTTTGAGCCATATAGTTTCACAGATGGCACTACATAATGCTTTATATTCTGCTTCAGTTGATGACGAGGAAACAATTGGTTATTTCTTATTGCTCCATGATATAGCTCCTGATCCTATACTGAATACGTATCTAGTGGTGGATTTCCTGTCATCTAGATTTCTAGCTTAGTCAAAATCATAATGACCTAATGTTACTACAAAAGAAATTGATGGTAGAAGGCCTTACAAATATTAAGGGTGAACACTTTAAATGTGAAGGATGTGCACTAGGAAAACAACATAGGGAAGAATTTCCCGTGAATTAAAATAGAAGAAAATGTGAAATAATTGAACTAGTGCATTCTGATGTATGTGGTCCAATGCAAACTAAGTGTCTTGGTGGAGAATATTACTTTCTTATATGTATCATTAGTGTATGTTGTCTCTTCCTTTTAATTTCCTATTTTCTTTCATTTTCTTTCATTTTCTCTTTAATTTACCTTACATGCATATTCATGTCTCTTCGTCGTTCTTTTCTTCTATGTTCCTTTATTTCCTTAAATTAATTTCCATTTATTTCGCTTTGTTTCTTCCAATGCAAATGCCAATTTCCATAGACGTTTATTAACCACAAGTGACCCCCAATGTGATTTTTTTCCTCTTCATTAATCTTGGAATATGCATCCCATGACCTTGTTTTTTTTTCCTTTTATACGCGTTCCCTTATTTGATATCCCATCCCAAAAGAACTCCACCAAAACAACTTTGGAGAGGATTAGATAAATTCTTCTGGTAACCAGAGTGGCAAGAGGTTTATTTCCATCATATACTAATCATCAAATGATGTTGTATTAGGGAAAGGTATCTTCCCTCCATCTATCTCCTCCTGTGGCTATTAATATGAAGAAATAATACCATATGTTAAAACTATTCAAACTGGCAGCTATATAAAAGTAGCATATTATGCTAATGTAATTTCTAAAACATAAATGCTATTGCTAATTTGGCATCCATGTTATTATAGAAACTATATGAAATAGGCTATAATATTTTTTCCCTTGTAATTTTATTATCGGATATATATAAAATTACACGTTGTTGATAAATGGGTCACATGTATTTGGATATATAGATCCAAAAGGCAGATCTTACATAGATAAGGTTGTGCCTTTACAAAAAATCCGAAAATCCCTCGAAGAAAAATACAAAACCAAAATCCAACCGTTAAAATATTATAATTAGGTCAAAAACCCCCAACAAAAAGCAAAAAATAAACAATCACGGAACCAACCCCGAAAATATACTGGTTCACAAAAAATATACGACACGAGGCCAAGAAATGTGGTGGAAGTGAAACCACCACTCACGTGCTGACAAACTTAGCGAAGCCATGAGCATAGATGAGCCTCAATCAGAGCCACAAGTAGGGAAGAGCCACAAACAAGTTTGTGGAAAAAAACAAGAACTAAAAGTAACGAAACTAGAGAAGGAGCGCTTCTGGTTGCAATTGCCAGCTACAGGCGAAGCACCGATGAGCAGTCCTTTAGAAATAATGGAGGAGAATAGGGCAGGTCAACATGAAAAATAGGTGCTGCAACGGCTAGGGTTCTATTCACCGAGCCATCTCCCCCCTCAATTTTTTACCTTTATTTAACCAACATTTTTAGAGCCATGAACAAGATGAAATTAGTGCCAAAGCGAAAACCCTTCCAGGGGAGACAACTTGCGATAAGAAAAACCACCACGAACATGACATCAAAGAGATTTAGTAAAGTAGGGCGAGGCAACACGACGGGGAAGGATGCAACATGAAATATTCTATAATCAAGAGTGAAATAAATATGTCCAAGTCAAGAGATTTTCTACATCGTGAACTTTCCCCACTGCCCACATTACATATAAAACATGGGAAATTTAGGAATAGAACATAGCTTTGATTTGCCTGAATTGCTAGTTATAGCTAAAATTGTTGCAAGGCCAGTTCTTGTTGTGACAAGTTGAGGTACCATAATTTTAATTCATATTTGAAAACTCCAAAATCATGGCCCCATTGTAAAACATGTTCATAACTTCATTAAAGCAATCATAAGTATACCATTTATTTTAAAGCAAATATGCTAATATCACTCGTTTATAAAGCTTTACGTTTTATGACCTTTATGCAAAGATAAAAGGCACATTGGAGAATTTCATATTAGAAAGTATAACACACTTCTTTTCATGCCATTAGAACAACGCCAAGGTGTTTCGACTTATTTAGATAATGGGCACGATGATAGAGATAACGATGGAAATTTCATGTTTGCTAATAGGAATGTTTTCCATTTTTTTCATTGCCTCATCACCATATTTTAATCAATGAATTTTCCAAAAATAAGTGTGAAGGATGGTAAGTGCTAGGAATGAAAATGAAATATTATATAATTTGATATGTGTTATCTACTATCAATTACTTCCCTACATAGTGTATTACTTCATTATTACAAGTTAGTAATAGAGTTCATAATATGTAACAAATCAACACTTTCCAATAAATTCTCATGTTTTTTTGAAGTTGAAAAGCGCTAAGTTAGATGGAATTATTTAATGTGTTGGAATAGCTCATCATAGGGCACTAAAGTCAGGGGTTAACGAAGAAAGTAAAGGTGTTACATTATATAATGAAAGCAACTTCCCGTCACAACACACTATTTCAGATAAACTTTACATATACACTCGGTGATATTGCATTGGTGCAAAATTAGTTTTAATCCCTGTAACTAAAGCATTAATCCATGTATTTTAAGTGATAACATGGGTAGTTAAGGGTAATCAACACTATTTTGATTTGCATGTAAATTAGGTGTAATTTCACGTTTAAATTAAATTTATTGGCAAATTCGTTCAACAAAGATTTTCTTGTCACTCATCTTTTCATAGATTAATGGAAAGTCCTATCAAAATGATAAGCATCCATACTAGAGTAATGGTGAAATCATCATGTATTTACTAGTTAAAGAAATGAAAATCTATTAAATTTCGTTATTGGATCTTCTTTGTTCATTCTATAGAATATCTCATTGTTACGTTGCTTAGGAAAAACAATTGGAATAGAAGGACAAATAAGCTCAAAAATCTCAATAACAATCTAAAGAGGATACATAGACAAATAACCCCAATGCAAGGTGTTCTATTGTTAATTTTGTATTCAAAGGAAAATTGGCAGTTTTGACTAGTTAAGCATATATGAAGAAGAAATTGTGTTGGGTTCCTCTCTTCTAAACACTCTCAAGCTGAGAACAGATGAGAGCGTATTTCTTCTAGATGCATTGATAAAGACATTCAAAGTTAAGAATCATCATGATATTGATTTCATTTTATATTCTCTTTTTCACACACACACACACACACACACATATATATATAAAAGGATTCAGTTGCAGATTATATAGGTAAGTAATCCCTCTTATAAACTAAGGTTTTCACTAACTTGAGAAGTCTCCATTTATTTATCCAAGAAGAAAGAAAAGGAATTCTATATGTGGGTCAAAGTTACTACTTGGTGATGTTGTCATTTCTCTGTGGTCGACAATTAGTAAGAAAAAAATATTTATTAGCACCCCTTTGTACAATCACAGTAAAGGTGGTTAGTATAGTTAGTCATAACAACATCAAATAGATTCATCATTAACATGAAATACTACCCTAGCTACCAATGGATATTAATTAGAAACAATTGGAAACAACCAATGGAGATCTAATTTCTTACATAGCTCATTAGCAAACCAAGGAGTACTTACACATGCTATGCCATGATAGATGAATTAATTCAGAGAGTTACTAGAGAAATTATACTTGATGTTGTTATAATGTACACGATGGCATCATTGTGTGGAAAAACTAATAATGAATATTCCTTTAGCTCCTAGAAAGACTCATTAGCGATCATGCTAGGTGTAACATCCCAAAAATTAAGCATAAAATAAATTACAACAACCAAGCTATTAACATATGCAATAAAAAATTAAATAGTGATCGATGAGTATTTCTTACTAAGGTTTATGGTGTTGTGACGTTCTTGCGTTTGATTTGGAACCACTATCCAGAACAAGGATCTATGGACAACTCTCCACCCAATCGTAGGATTTGCTCCTTGGTATATTTGAATAGTTAGCCACCCACGAACCGTCAACCAAATTACTACTACCAATTATCTATTCCCTCCAGCATTTCCTTCCACAAGAATGATTGAATGAATTATTTCATCTTCTTCCCCCTTTTCTGCAATTAAGTAGAACAAATGGCTCTAAAAATCATAAGGAGTTTGAAATGGACATGTACAACATCCATTTGTCGATGCCTAACTTTTTTTTATTTACTTATCTTTTACATTTTCTTCGTTATTTTTTAATTTATCTTTTCTTCGTTATTATTTATTTTATTTATTTATTCATATATTTTCTCTTCGTTAGTTGTTAGTTTACCTATTCTTCGTTAATTGCTACTTTATTTAATTATTATTATTTATTTACTTTATTATTATTATTATTATGATAATGTTTATTTATTGATTTATTATTATTATTATTATCAGATATTACATAGTCCCCATCTTTAAGGAACGTCCTGCAGTTAGGATTATTTTTTATTATTTTCACCTGATGATTACCAGACACCCTACGCTGAACTAGTATAACAAAAGGCATCCAGAGTTTCGCAAAAACGGGGAAATCCTGAGAAATCTCAAGCCTTTTTCCCAACTTTTGGAACCAGGAATATAGCCTTGTCGGTCTATACCATATCTCCATGTCTCTCTCCAGGGATTAGATCTCATCTGCCCCAAGGAAAGTATTCAATCCTAGTACTTAATGACTTCGGGCATCTTACAAGGCTAGACCAACTCCCTCGACAACTCACTAGGCTTCACAACCCTAGGCATCAAAGTCATTACAACCCCTTTAGACTTCGGTATCGCAGTCCTTATGACCCCTCTCGACTTGGGAATCTCAATCCAATATGAGGCACTAAACCTCCTCAAGATGGTCCTACAGCTCTTCAAGAGCTATTAATCAAGAGCTATACAAGGCAATAGATACACTCGCGTATGTAGTTTTGGTTGAGTTTGTCACCAACGCGTATGATGCTACATATTTTCCCTCGTAGGTATGGGCTCCTACCAGATCATCAAATAAGCCAACCTTATTAGCCTGATTTTGGTTTTCATTTCAATCACGACATCTTAACATGCAACCCATGCATTAGTTATCATCATAACCTCATAGAAATAATCCTTATTCCATATCATATAAGATATTCGACATGCCAACTCTTGCATGCCATCACGAGAACATAACATCATTGTTATCACAACATCCTAAATAGTAATGATTGCATTCTCATGCACATCATGAAATCTATAGGTTATAGCTACATGCTCCATATGCAATCAACTTCTCTGTAACAACGACATATTATGCCATCATATCCTCATATTGTAACATTCTAAGTATGAGAATCATATGTGTATAGCTATAATACACCAGAGCATTCTTATCATGATTCATCAATTTCAAAGTTAAAATTTCATGACCACTATGCATATTTATCTTATCCCTTCTAGTACCATTCTACCCAATGGCACACAAATCATTTATCACCAAAATATTTTTTTTGGATCACACTTATGCTAGTAAATAAGGACTTATAATTTTCCACTAAAATTTCGAAATTTCTAAATGTATAAATATTGAATGTTGTGAGAAACAAAATAAAACTCAAGAACTACTCAAACTCAATAAGACAAATACGTCAAGCTACAACACCTCTCTTTCCACATAACGACAAAAGACTTAAGAATGGAATTCTTATTAAACTATAAACAAAGAAGTAAAACATAGTTATCTAGAATTAACAACAAAATTTGTGCTAACCAACTCACAAAGAATTAAGAAACAAATTGCCTTAATCAAGCCAACACCAATATCTAAAACATTAATGTCATTCGTTCCAACATCCATCTTGACAAATAAAAACTATCATCCATTATGGTTTTGGAGATATTAGAAGTCAACATGTAACACACAATGAAAAAATCAATCCATTTACTAAACTCAATATTTTTCTAAATGGCTCTCTTGAAGGAAGGACGGGTGGTGTAATTTCCTCCAAATAAGTGACCAATGGTCTAGAATTGATGCTAATTCCTTTTCTACCATTTAACTAGATATTGAAGGTTGAAAGTGACATGTTTTTTATTCATGATGACAATTTCCTAAATCCTAAATGTCCCATCATATTCTAGAATATGTTACTAATATTATCCCAATTATCATTTAGCCACATCTTATTGAGTTTAATATATATAATGACCCATTGAGCCCATTAAGTTTAATATATATAATGGCCCATTGAGTTCATGGTATGAAACGCTTAATGATACTTAAGATACATATTGATTACATAACAATTCCATTATAACTCCGACATCCTATAAGAAGTTTATGAAAGGTTTTTATGATCTCTTTTTTAAACTAATTTTGAGTTGCTTCCTTTTTCTTGATATATGAAATTCCTCTCCATATATTCAATAAATACGAAAATATTAATATGTAGATTAATAATAATATTACTTAACAATATTATTAATTCCCTACTACCCAAAACCTAGTCATTTTATACTTTAGCTTATAAAAGTCTCAACACAATAAATATATTTAATTGTATTTAAACGTGTTTTCTATACAATTATTTTTATAATATCAATTCCAAAATACATTTTATTTTAGTTTTTTTAACTCTTTAAAGCTGTAATATATATAATTTGAATATTTAAATTTTTTGAAATAATGATATCACAAATATATAGATTCAAATTTATATAATATCATTCTCAAAAATATATTTTACCCGTTTCTTTTGTACACATCAAAATTCACTATTTTCAGTAATCGTATATCCCAAAAAATTATATATGTTTAATGGTATTGTAGTAAGGCTTATTTACATTGTAAGGATTTTTGTGGTACAGTTGCAGTGAATCTCCATAATTAAAATCTCATACACACATAATCTCTTTTTCTTTATTAACTTTTACTGGCACTTTTACAATGGTGCTAATTTATTAAACTCCATACTTTACCATAATATAATTTATTGATGCTTCTCAAATTCTACAATGAATACAACCAACATATAGTTCCATAAAACCACCAAAAATTTCTACACATTATCCATAACCAACTACCTTTTCATCTTCTCCGATGAATAAACATAAATTTAAAAACAAAAAAAAATAATATATAATCATCCACCAATAAATCTTTAAAAAATAAAAATAAAAACATGTATTTTCAATACTTTCCATGGTTTCAAAAATCCATAGCTCTAAACTTCATAGTTTACCATTCACCATTCCAACCTATGGTATTGGAAACCATATGGTACTCAAATAAATAAGATATAGTGATAGAGCATTAACATATTTCATTCTCATCCATGATTTCTACAAATGTTTGCTCACTGTTTTGAAAAACAAATAGTTAGCATCCCCATTCTACCTTAGCATTTTCACGATCAATACCCCACATCAATTATTAATTTTAGTTGCAATCAATTTAATTCATCCTAATTAAATTATATGAATCTTTTTATCAAATTTTATCCAATCACTACCACTTATTCTATGTTTCACTCCTTTTTTTCTTAAATATATGCACTGAATAGCTTTTTCCTTATCCTTTAAAGTCAACTTTAAAACAAGACATTCCACTTCCAACTTATTTATTAAATTCCATACTTTACCATAATATATTTTATTGATGATTCTCAAATTCTACAATAAATACAAACAACACATATTTTCATAAAACTACCAACAATTTCCACACATTATCCATAACCAACTACCTCTACATCTTATCCCATGAATAAACAAATTGTTAAAAATAATCCAAAATAATCTTAACCATCCACCAATAAGTCTTTAAAAAATAAAAATAAAAAACAATGTATTTTCAATACTTTCCATGGTTTCAAGAATCCATAACTCTACACTTCATGGCTTATTGTTCACCATTCCAACCCATGGTATTGGAAACCATGTGCTAGTCGAATAAATAAGATATAATTATAGAGCATTAAAATATTTCATTCTCATCAACGATTTCTACCCATGTTTGCTCACTGTTTTGAAAAACAAATCTTCGTTTAAGATCTCATTCTAGCGTTTTCACGATCAATACCCCACATCAATTAATAATTTTAATTACAATCAATTTAATTCAATTTAATTCATTTCAATTAAATTTTATGAATCTTTTTACCACATTTGATCCAATGATTACTAATTATTCTACGTTTCACACCTTTTTTCCTTAAATATATGGGGTGAATAGCTCCTGTAATACAAAATACCCATAGGCCTCTACCTTTAAATAAGATGGAAGCTATTATTTAATCATGAGAATATTATCATTTTAGATTTATTCTGAAAATTATAGTTCTTATTCTTATTTATAAATTGTGCCTATTCTCCAAGATCTCGATCAGATTAACGAATTAATTCATTCTTCTCTCTCATAATAAATTTGTTTGAAGATTTGAATATTGTAATCTGTAGATGCCCTCTATTACAAATTAATTCAGTGGGGTTTGTAAGGTTAGAGCCCTTACTCTTCAAACATTAAGCTTTTCTAATGGTGTAATGAATTACATAAATGAACAGTATTTTCAACAAGCGAGAGTAGAAGAGTGTTCCATGGTTTGAGATCTCACCCTTTTACATTCAAGAGAAACGTTGTCCTTACCGCCAGATTGCATTGTCAATTTATCAAAACTGGAATTTAAGCATCGAACAATCAGGAGTTCAGATGAATTTTGTTACTGTTATCATTTGATGCAATAAGCAACCACAAATGCCTTGGATATCCCCACAAGGATGTTGTTTCTTTGTCAACTTAAGCCTTTTGTTTAAACCATAGTTACCGAATTCATCATTTAATGCTATAAGCTTTTAGGTCTGCTAATTCCAACCACAAATGCCTTCGATATCCCACAAGGATGTTGTTTCTTTGTAAACTTGAGCTTTTTGTTTAACCCATAGTTACCGAATTCAAATTCGGTCGAATTGATAGAAAAAATTAGAAAATACGGCAGTTCGGTTCGGTTCGTGAACTCATTCTTTAATTGGAAGTTCGGTACGGCATGCTCATTTACAAGAGAGCACAACAGTTTTCAACACAGCCGATTCAGCGGATTCAGTTTACAGGAGATAACAACAGTTTTCCACATCGCCTATCTGATCTTCAAAAACCCTTTTCCACACAGCCGAATCAATTTACAGGAGATAACAACCGTTTTCCACATCGCCCATCTGCTATTCAAAAACCTTTTCTTCTCCATAAAACTGCATACAGCTCACCGTTAAAATCGCATCCGTAAAACTGCATACAACCTACCGTTAAAATCGCATTCAACTTTCAATTAACGAACTTAGATTTGATGGACATCAGAGCAAGTTTCCAAGACCCGTGAGATGGCAGGTTAAATCTTAATGAATGGTAAAGCTGGTTGCCCTTTTAATCGATGAGATTTGAGGAAGTATTTTCTTTTAGCAAGGTTGTTAATGGTTGGTTTTTTAACTAAGTTTCAAAGAACTGTGAAATGGCAGGTTAAGTCGTAATGAATGGTAAAGCTGGTGAAATATATATTTTTAGCAAGGTTGTTAATAGTTGGTTTTAAGAACTGTGAGATGGCAGGTTAAGTCCTAATGAATGGTAAAGCTGGTTGGGTTTTTAATCGATGAGATTTTATGAATTATATATTTTCAGCAAGGTTGTTAATAGTTGGTTTTTTAATGGATGAGATTTTAGGAAGTAATTTTTTTTAAGCAAAGTTGTTAATAAAATTGCTAAAAAGTCAACGAAAGCGATAAATAAATAGATTATTTAGGATATCTAATATAACATAAATATGGGTTATATATTCATTCCATTTAAATAAAAGGAAATTTGAGTTAATATTATTATAATATTTAAAGTTTGTATTAAATAGAAATAAATGTTGTTTTAAATTGTTAATTATAAAATTTGATTGGATTAGATATGTTATTTGAAATAATAAGTGTTTTTTAATTTTCAATAATTATATTGTTTAATTTCAAATTTTAAATATTAGAAAAGCAATATATTTAATATTTATATGTTTATTCTCCAATTTTTTTTTCCCTATTCAAAATTTTAAACCATTGAATTTTTTAGGCTTGGTAATATGATTTTTTAACTATTAATATAATCAATATGTATAACTATAACAACAACAAAGCTTAATGAAAGTTGGCTTAAAAAACCTTTGAAACTGTCATAAGTGTGTCTTAACAAAATTATAATAATAGTAATCTTATTTTAATATTTTATTGGTCTCCCTGGATAAAACATTATTCATATAACTGGTTTTCGGCAGGTGTTTGGATTGGAAGATTTTGGTGTGTTTACCAATTATTGGGTCCGAGCATGTGTTTTGATCTCTTCAAGACATACTAAATCTTATTTATTTCAGATGTTTCTTGTGTACATCTTTAATGAATGTATTTATTTAATTGATTTGTAAGTCTTCTGTTCTAATTTTTTGTTCTCTTCAATTTTTTTTTGTTATGGTATCTCGGCGTAGACTGCGTAAGACTCTTGGACTCTTTGACAAATAAATAAGAGCAGTAGGGTAAGACTCCCTGGCGCGCAGCAACGTGAGTGAAGAGAGGAAAAAAGGGAGAATAGACAAGTTGACATGAAAAAGAGAGAGTAGGCCAGTCGCATAAGATTTTTTTGACAGAGCAGCCGATGATTGAAGAAGCCTACTGGGAAAAAATAGAGAGTGTCAAACTCTTTGAGAGACCAGCGGAAATTTGGAAAACTTCAAGAAACTTGAAAAAACCTGCGAAGAAGCATCGAGAGAAAGAAGAAACCAGCTTCGGCTAAGCCAGGGAAGTCGAAGACAAAACTCATTAAAAAAGTTCAATTCAAAGTCTGATTAATTTTCAGATATTTTTTTTTGCGTATTAACACACCTTACTGCGTTGAAGATAGCGTATTAATGCCCACACAGCATACCAGAATCGCGTTACCATTACTAACGCAACTCAGAAGGAAAAAGATCCGCGTTAGTATCAATTACTTACACGCTTTCCGCACTAACACGAGTTCTATTAAAGGCACAGAGCGTTAAGATAGCAAGATGAAGTAATGTCAAGTTCCTTCGTAAAAGACATCAAGATTAAAGTAGGGTGAAGCCCATTGGGTGCACGAAGCACGAAAAGTAAAGGTTTAAAGGTTTGAACGACTGTCCATGTGATTTTTTAAATGAGAAATCCATAGTATGTTTAAAGCTTTGAACGACTGTCCATGTGATTTTTTAAATGGGAAATGCATAGTATTTTTTTTAAAAGGACTAATACGATTCTTTGTTTTGGAAACGTATGATTTAAAAAGGAGTAAACCCATTTTTAAATTTTTTTTTAAAGAGTTACGAAAATTACAGTTTTTTAAAAGGAGCGGTATGTAATGTTTTTAAAAAGGGCTTATATGATATTTGAAATGTGGTGTACTATTAAATGGGCCGTGTAATTTTTTAAGAATGGATTTTTTTTTTAAATGTTTATTTTAAAAGGGCATAGAATTTTTTAAATAAGTTTTTTAAGGCTTATTTAAAGGAGATGTTTTGAAGTTATGAAAAGGAGATTAAAAAGAAAAAGGGTGTATTGTTCTAATTGATTTTTGGTATTGTGAATTTTTTTTTAAAGATTTTGTGGAAGTTTTCCTTTTTTTGAAAATTAGTAGACTCTTTTAATTGTGGAAGTAAGTAACAATGACCTTTTTATTCAAGTTAGATGTGATAGTTTGTTTTATTTGTTGATTCGTAGTGAGCCAGTATGTAACAAATGGGAAAAGTCAAGAGGCTTATCTTGATTTCAGATGCCAAGACAACCAAGGAGGCCTTGGATAACGTTGAGAGTAGTTTTGGTGCAAGGGGGGGCATTGAAGTTGAAGTTGAAGGTGGATCTATAGCATCAGTTCTACACCAAGATGAAAAATTTGTTGAATCCCACTGTGGTCAACCACACGTGTTTGATGTCTGTGAAGAACCAAGAGAGAAGGAATTCATAGATGCTCATGAACCCCACTATGCACAATCTCAAGTGGATGAAGATATGTTGATTCCAGCAAGGGAGCTTGTTGATGACAATATGATGATTCCAACAACGGAGCTTGTTGATGAGGATTTCGTGATTCGACAAAAGAGCTTGTTGATGAAGATTTGATGATTCCAACAACAGAGCTTTCTCATGAAGATTTGGTGAATCCAGTGACAGAGCTTGCTAAGGACAATGAAGTTATCATTGGAACAATTGATACTGCGGAGAATCCAACAAATAATATTTCTAATGTAAAATTTGATGAAGAATTGTTGGCTAATGATGGATGGTTGCAGGTGATGCAGCAAAAACATCATATAGAAATGATTCTATTCAGTAAGAAAAGCCCACTTGAGTTAGTGGAAGACAACCTGTTTGCAGCAACACATGTTAGTAAAGAAGTCGAAGAGAGAGAGATAGAAACAGAGGAAGAGGCAAAGAAGGAAGTCGAGAAAGAGAAAACAGAGACAAATGCAGAAGCAGAGATGGAAGTGTAATAGCTGGAAGTACAACATGAAAAATCTCTCTTTGTGGAGTAGAAGGAACATAACCAATGTCATTATGTAGATGTTTTTTAACTTACCATTGATTCCAATGTGCAGGTACAAAGAATGATTTTGAATAACAATTAAATTTTCTTGAAGCATGACTTGCAACGCCATGTCTAGGTGAAGTTTGCATAGAAGCTGCAGAAATGAATGTTGAAGAAAACATGCATGATGAAGAATTTAATGAAATTTTCAGGAGTTGGAGTCTTAAAGAGATGAAATTGTATTATGGTGTTATGTTGGAGCAGATTTATGATGAAAAACACACTACAAAAGAAAATATGTTGCAAAAGCCCGCACACAAATCATTTTTTGAAGAAGTTCAGGATATTCTTACACAACTTGGAAGAATGGAAGACCTACACCAACAAATGAAGAAATTGAGGTTTGAAGGATACAACAAAGAGAAAACGTTGAAACAATTTAGAGGCTACAAAATCTGGAAAAAGAGAAGAAGAAAAGAAAATGTTGTCAAAGTAATTTTTTTTAATTGTAAGTCTAGCTCGGACATAGACCAACATGTATCTTAATTGAATTTTTATGTGGTTGTAATTAAGGGGGAGTGATGGAGAATCTAATTCCAAACACCTGTTAGGTGTCAAAACTGTCCCTCCAAGTGTTCCAGTTCAGTTTAAGTTAGTCTGGTTTAAGTTGAGCTTAAGTCCAGTCATTTATCATTGATGTTTCCAATGAAATATTTTTTAACTAATTTGTAATATTGAGAAGAGCAAATCCTCTGCTCCAATGTTTTGTTTTCTTCAATTTTTGTCAAATTTCGAATTTCCAAAAAAAAATTACAAGCCACCATCAACAGAATCCAATACCATTATAGGCTTCCTTTCTCCATTTTAGATACCTCATGAGCTATATACATTATAGTAAAGCAAAATCCAAATTAACTCGATCAAATTTATATCTGCTTTTAAAATTGAGTCTATACACCTAATAGAAATATATTAAGTTACATATTGTGCCTCAAAATGTCTGTCATTGCTTTATATATTATATATATTATATATATACTATATAAATAATAACAAATGAACATAGTAAATATAATTTTTATAATATTTCATTTTATTAAATCTAAGTAATTATAAAAAAAAAATAATAATTTAATTAAATTTTACAGTAATAATTTAAAATATTATTTATCTTTATTTATAATTTAATTATATTTAGTTTATTGATTTATTGACATATTTTAATTTTTTTATCAATATTTATTTATTTTTCATTAAATATTATTTATCTATAATATTCATTATTATTATTCTTTATCTATTTATTATTATTATAATTTATTTATTAATTTATTATTATTATTATGGGATATTACACTAAGATTTTTCATGCATGCGTCGTTATTCCTGATTTTTCCATGATGCATCAATAGGAGCAACAACAGATATTAGGATGAGAAATACATAACAATTACATGTTCGCTATAATTACATGTTCCATCTATTACATAGTTAGACCAAGTTCACTCATATGAGAAGTTTGTTGATTATGTTCATCTAATCTATTTAGTAAGTCTCTAGTAGTTTCCAAACAATATAAGGTTTGCTCGGTTTCCACTTCTCTATTGAAAGTTTTGATCTTTTAAAGTCTCGAGATCATAGCACATTGATATGAGTCTTGGTTCGTTTTAATTTCTATGTGTCTCTATTCTAAAACCTCCCTATCAGCACTTTGATAATTTTATATATATATAGTAATTTTAACATATGTCAGTATCAAAATATACTATATTAATTATAGTGAAATTATAGTGAAAGTGTTTTTTTTAATTAGTCAGGTTAGGTATTGTTTATTTTTTTCATTTCCATTTGACATTTTTCCGTCCATTATTTTGACATGGTCAACTTTAACTTAAAAAAAAGGAATTATATATCTTACTGTAAAATGGACTATTTTTCTCGATCAAATTTGTTTATATGTAAATGAATGTTATAAATAATAATGAGGAACTTATCATAGAAGAACTTAATTGGAATAATCTAAAATCCCTAGGAAATTGGTGGGGGAGCACATGGATCTAATTTTTTTAATTTATTAAAATTCAATGCAACCTAACAAACTTTGTAATACACTCTAGTCGTTGATAAACATTTCACCAGGTCACTAATGAAGTCGTATTTTACATATAGAAATAAGTGTATATGTATATATGCTTATGCAGAAAGAAGAATACATATATCCATTTTCATATATGAGCTAAATAAGATATAATATTTGAACACCATTTAACATACAAAGATACACCTACCCACCCAAAAGCGATACAGAAACAAAAAACATAAGAATAAATCAACCCCTAATTCATAAATGAAATAGTTGGATATTTCTTGGTTTTAATGTCATGTTGGATCAAGACACCCATGTTCTCACAATGGGTGCTTGGAGGTCCACATTAACTAGTTATAAATTCTTATCAATAATTATTAGGTGGATGGTAAGGATTTAACATCTATTTTTTACTCTATTCTTGATCCTAGCATATTAATAAATATGATAAGATTTACATTAAATTATGTATTTCTAAAGATTTCCTTTAGGTGTTTAAGGGATTTTTTTAGGTAGAATGATATAAAATATTTAATTGAAAAATTAAGTAGGCTTAATTTTGATTTTTTTCAACTAATTTAGAGCTAGATCATAACCGAAGCATTTTTTTATATAATATAAAATATCTAAAATTTTTGTTAAGTTCTTATGGATATTCCAGCTTTGGGGATTTTTAAGATAACTCCCACACAAAATTTCTTTAACTAATTATGATAAAGTCTCACCTTAAATCTTAAATCTTGTTCAACCTTAGACAATATTTTGTATTTTTTTGTTTAGAAATGGTCATCCTTGACATAAAGACTTCTCAACTATGGTTAACTAACATGGTCACTCGTTATTGTGGGATCCGCATGAACTGTGCAAAGGAAACTGTAATTACTTTTTCAAAGATGAGAAACAAAGAAAGAAAGAAAGAAAATTTTAACATCCCCAAGGCTAAAGATAGCCTTTCGGACTTCTTTAAGAGTGCAAAACTTGAAAAAAGTATGCACCTCAAGAGTTTTAATGATCGTCAAAACGGATCTATATTGTTTCTATATATGCATATAGCATGTATAACTTTTCACTTTTAAAAGTGTATTTTTGAATGCATAAATGGGTACAATGCCTTGAAAGTTTAACTTTGACTGTGTAAACTACACCACATAAATTTGCAATTCCAACAAATATTTCCTAGATGAAATTTAAATTTAAATTTAAAACTCGAATTAATGGCTCCAGGAAAATGGCTCGAAATTAATTTAAAATTTTTAAAAGGAGATAGCTAAAATTATAAAACATACCCCCTTATTTATGTTGATTATAGAATATCCTCGAATCTGAAGGTCACTCTAGTGAAAGATACTTTGTATTTAATCTCATTATCAATGCACGTTGACTTTAGTCATTTCCTCTGTGCAATTACATTTGTGTGCATCGGTGCCCATGAGGACCTATGGTAATGTTTCTCCTCATTACCTTGCATATTATAGCTTGGATATAATATGTATATAATACTTTAACATGGTGGTATGATTGGAAAAAATTGATTTAGCGAAGTGTTTCAAGCAACATCTCTAAAAGAGGCCTCGACACAAGTACGCGACTATTCCAAGCCTTAGCACATTTCCTCTCTTCCACCCTTTAGATTGTTATCTTTCCTTTGTTACAACATTTTTTTAATAACATTATACACATATTTAATTCATTCAATGTATCTTTACACTTTTAAGAGTAATTGTTAATAATAAACTTTATTATACAAACTTTTTATTTTATATCATTATTATATAAAAACTATATATAAATACCATATATACCCTATTATAAACCAATTATTTATATATATATCCCTGGCAGATCCACGAAACTTTACTAAAAGATCCCATCCATCCCCAAACAACCTCGTTGAATAGCCAACTCAACATTCACAAATACATATTTACACTCCCACGTGTCTAGGTTACCTGGTCAAACCAAATAACCATGCCCTCATGGCATAATCCATGTCGTTTGTGACAAATATCACTGCATATGTTGCCACGATATGAATCCCTCCACATCCACATATTTCCATATGGTTTACCTATATAGGCTTCCACGTCAATAGGCATGTTATATTAGCATATTCCACATCATCGTGCCATCGAGCTTGCACCTTAGTCATTTCTCTTCTATTTTCCGTAGTGATGGGAAAATCCATCAAATTTATGCCACGGGATGGAAATCATTTTTAACAACGTTTAGACTTTTAATAGCGCCAAACAATGATGACAATTTTTTAATCTCAAGATACAGAAAATTTTCCAACCCGAGATTGAAAATTCAGGTTCAGCCATCGAGCTCTCACTATGATGCTCTTATGAAATTGGCCGCATTCCGAGACAGCACTTTGACGTGGATGAGGGTTAATTCATATAACAAAGACATAACTAAAAGTAAAATAAGTGATTAATGTTAGTCAACTTTAATGAGATACAAACGCGGATTGGGTGTCATTTCAAGTTTAAATATTACTAACCATAGATCCATTCTACATAAATTTGCTGAGGTTACTAAATCAATATCAAGTGAGGAAAGAAATATTAATTATGTGTCTAAAACAATTTCCCTATTTTAAAGAAACACTTCATGTATATATATATAATATTATTACAGTCCAGGTATCTATATGTAATATTATTTAATCAATCTAACGTGCATTATTTAATTTTAAATTGGCATGACAACCCAGTGAAAACGAGGAAATAAAAAAATATATTTACACTGTTTTAGTCTTTGATTGCCCATCGAATTATTATAGGTATTTTGGACCTGTTGCAGGGTGTGGATCATAGCCAAGTTGTAAGGGTTTACATGTCAGTGGGCTGTGACTCAAAGAGCGTTTTTGTAACGTCCTGCGGTTCCGCCCGAAGTGCCACTGCGTTCGGGTGATGAGCGACCATGGGCGAGCGACCGGTTGGAGGGCGAGCTGCGGTTGTGCGACACTTATGCGACGGTTATGCGATGAACTTATGCGATGTTCTCTTGGATGATATGCGCACATATGAGGAGGAGAGCGTTGGAGTTTATACACACACTTCGAGTGTGGAACGATATGTTGGAGGCCGACATGGTTGTGGGCGTTTGGCTTTGGAGTAAGGGGTGTGCAAAGGCGTTGGGAAGTCGGCTGGGTGCCAGAGTTACCCCCAAGCCTTGTTATATATTGTAATGGCGTTGGAGAAATTTGAACATTGCATTCGATCATCACATCTTTGCACAAGAATAGAAGTGCGCAGTTCTAGTGTGCAATACAAGAGGGGAAGGTGCAGATTTCTCATGCGCCCATTCTTGGGCTAGTCGCGCGGTGGAAGGTTGCACTTGGTGTTGGGTGAAGGCGTGGGCAAGGTGCGCCTGGTGATTGGGTGAAGCATGCAAGGTGAACATGTAGCGCCCATTTGTGCTAAGTCTTGGCGTGGGTGTCTTGGTGGCTCGGGTGAGCACCTGCACATCGTGCAAGTGTGCATGAAGGTGAACGAAGGTAGGCAACCGAGTTTGCCTTCATTTTAAAATTGACTAAGTATGAAACTTGGGCTTCCCAAGTATACTTGTACATTGTAAACTTTTGTATAATATATTGTTGGGCAGACTCATTGTTCAGGGAGTTGCCCCTCCCTTTATACTGTGCAATTGTGTTCATCGTTTATAATTGCTGTTGATAATGAATGTGTATGGGTGTTCATTGGTATAAAGGATAACATAATAATATTTGGTTGAGAATCACAAGCTAAGTAGGAATAAGTGGTTAGACGTAGTCCATGAGCACAAGTATTGGTGAAAAGAAAGTGTTCGGTGGTGACGCACCTCGCCAAGAGCGGTTGAAAGACTACCGCTGGCCTGGGGGCGTGACAGGTGGTATCAGAGCTGGTGAAGTTTGGCGATGAAGTGCTGATCCCACTACACTATCGTGAGGTGGTATCAGAGCATTGGTTGGAGCTGGTGTTAGAGCAGGGTTGCTCGTGACGAAGTGCAGGTGTGGGTACAGTTGGAAGAAGTGACTGTGGTGACAGGTACTTGCAAGGGAAAGAAGTTGGTGAAACACTTCCTGATAAGTGTTGCATCAAGGACTTGGGTTGCAAGTGAAACTGTTGTATGGTCGAAACTAGATTGCAAAGAAGGAAGAGGCTATTAGTAATGGCTGAATCTCAGATTGGGTCTAGTCATGGTCCGAAGGACACTACTCTTGGGTTTATTGAAAAAGTGTTGGAGAAAGTGGAGGACTTGGAGGCTTACTGGAATAAGAAGATTGACTTGGTCGTGAAAGAGCGAGAAGCAACTTTGAAGATGAAGGATGAGCTTGATGAACTCTGAACTCAACACGAGTACACTGATCTTATGTGTACACAACTTGAAGTAAGGGTCAAGGAGGTTGAAGAAGCAAGGGACCAGGGTCTTGCAGAGATCGTGGACTTGAAGAAATCTCTTGACAAAGCCAGAGATGAGATCACGGTGTTGAAGAAGGCCGTGAGGCATAACTTAGGTGGAGGAGTGCCTCATGTGAAAGTCAAGGAACCGGAATTTTTTGATGGTAGAAGGAGTGCAAAGACTCTTGGCAACTTTCTATGGGACATGGAGCAATACTTGGAACGATTGGGTCTATCTGATGATGAGACGAAGGTCAAGGTAGCTGCTCAGTTCTTGACAAAGGATGCTAAGATGTGGTGGCGAAGACGAATGGACCAGATTGCCAGTGGCAGTGCTAGTGACCTCACTTCGTGGGATGAGATGAAAGGAGCTTTGTAGGCCCATTTTAGTACTCAAGATGAAACATGGGAAGCAAAGATGAAGATAAAATTCATAAAGCAGACAAGGAACCTTCAGACATATCAGCGGGAGTTTGCAAGTGCGGTCCTAGAACTTCCTGACATGGCGGAGAGGGACAAGGTGTTCAATTTCATTATTGGGTTGAAGACTTGGGCACGCAATGAAGTGAAGTGGCAGAGGATTAGGACACTTGAAGAAGCTTTTGCTGCTGTGGACAGGCTGGTGGAGCATTATGATGAGACTTGTGATGATAGGAAGAAGAAGTCCGACAAGCCGAAAGATAAGAAGAAAGAAGATGCTTCGAAATTGGATGACAGTTCGAAGATGAAGAAAGTCTTGAAGTGTTGGATATGTGCTGGACCACATACAGTGAAGAATTGCCCTTCTAAACCGAAAGTGGCTGCTATTGCACAATCTAATGCGAAGGATGAAGGAGCTTCTGTGGGGATGATGCAGATACTTGGTGTTGCTGCTGCTACATAGGTGATCTCTCGGAAGGATCCTGAGAGGAATAAGTTGGAGTATGTTCTGATGAAAGTTGGAGATGCTGATATACTCACTATGGTGGATAGTGGGGCTTCTCACAACTTCATGGGAGAAGATACTGCGAGAAGGATTGGGCTGAAATTTGTACCGATCAAGGCACAAATGAAGACAGTGAATTCTCCTCCGGATGAAGTTCTTGGTGTAGCTGAAAAGGTGGACACAACACTTGGTGAATGGACAGGGAAGGTTGACTTCACTATAGTGTGGATAGATGACTATGAGGTTGTGCTGGGGATGGAATTCATGAAACAGTTTGATGCTATGATTGTTCCAAATTTGAAGAAGCTGTACGTTTACGATGGAAGAGAAGATGTACCCATTGGTGTGCCTACCATTGGAGTAACAAGGCCTGATTGTAAGTTGGCAGTGATGCAAATGGAGGACGAGAAGCAGATGGATGACATGAGTAAGCAGTTGTCCATGGTTGAGAAAAAGCTTACCGAGCAGTCATTGGTCATCAGGACACTTTCAGATAATATCTTGGATTTATCAAGAAGGCTAGAAGTGGTCGAGGATGATGATGATGATGATGAGGCATATGTGAGGCCAAATGTGCGAGAGGAGGATCGGGTCACTTATCTACAGAGTATGGAGATTGAGGATCCTGACAGATGGATTGAGATGATTAGTGAGGGTGAGCCTTCAGGCTCTACTCCCTCCAAATATTCTAAGATGGACAAGAAGATGGGGCTCATTGTTAGCTGCTCATAGCAGTGAGTCCTTTAAACAGGTTGAGCAGGTATGACAGATGGTGCAGGGATGGCTTGGCATCAAGCATCATGACATGTTGCAGATGGGATGGAGTTTCCATGGACCTGAGCATGGTGGTGGTGATATTCTTGGTGAGTCCGAGATGTGGCAGAATTCGAGATAAATTGGTGAAGGCATAAGGAAGGAAAATTCTTATGATTTGAGCATGACAATTGGACTGATCACCCGACTAGTTCAAGTCATGAGGGCTAGCAGTGTACTAGAGAGATGTTGGCATCAGGAAAACAAGGAGGATAGTTCATAGGATGAGGATGACACATGGTGGAGATTATAGTTCTACATATGTTGCAGGGATGTTTACAGTATGTGGAGGAGCTGACATCATGGACCGAGGATGAGACAAACATTGGATTTGATCTTGGTGGATGGATACCAGGATGGTATGTTGTCGAGGACGACAATGACTTTAGGTGAGGAGGATGTAACGTCCTGCGGTTCCGCCTGAAGTGCGACCACGTTCGGGTCACGAGTGACCATGGGCGAGCGACCGGTTGGAGGGCGAGCTGCGGTTGTGCGACACTTATGCGACAGTTATGCGATGAACTTAGGCGACGTTCTCTTGGATGATATGTGCATATATGAGGAGGAGAGCGTTGGAGTTTATACACACACTTGGAGCGTGGAACGATATATTGGAGACCGACATGGTTGTGGGCATTTGGCGTTGGAGTAAGGGGTGTGCAAAGGCGTTGGGCAAGTCAGCCGGGTGCCAGAGTTAGCCCCAAGCCTTGGTATATATTGTAATGGCATTGGAAACATTTGAACATCGCATTCGATCATCACATCTTTGCACAAGAATAGAAGTGCACAGTTCTAGTGTGCAATACAAGTGGGGAAGGCACAAATTTCTCATGCGCCCATTCTTGGGCTAATCGCACAGTGGAAGGTTGCACTTGGTGTTGGGTGAAGGCGTGGGCAAGGTGCGTCCGGTGATTGGGTGAAGCATGCACGGTGAACGTGTAGCGCCTGTTTGTGCTAAGTCTTGGTGTGGGTGTCTTGGTGGCTCGGGTGAGCACCTGCCCATCGTGCAAGTGTGCACGAAGGTGAACGAAGGAAGGAAACCGAGTTTGCCTTCAGTGTAAAATTGACTAAGTATGAAACTTGGGCTTTCCAAGTATGCTTGTACATTGTAAACTGTTGTATAATATATTGTTGGGCAGACTCATTGTTCAGGGAGTTGCCCCTCCCTTTATACTGTGCAATTGTGTTCATCGTTTATAATTGCTGTTCATAATGAATGTGTATGGGTGTTCATTGGTATAAAGGATAACATAATAATAGTTGGTTGAGAATCACAAGCTAAGTAGGAATAAGTGGTTAGGCGTAGTCCATGAGCACAAGTATTGGTGAAAATAAAGTTCGGTGGTGCCGCACCTCACCAAAAGCGGTTGAAAGACTCCCGTTGGCCTGGGCGCGTGACAGTTTTGCTCACTGGGTGTGCTCTAGTCTTTTGCGATTATGTGATTGGAGAAGAATCCATGGTGCCTTCCCATAGTTGTTTCCATAGTTTTGATGGCTGCGTGAAGCTTTAAAGTTGAGACCAACCTTCTTCAATGGAGTCGATGATGAACCCGATATGTGGTTGTTGTTGAGCTTGTGTAAGAGAGGAAAACGGTTGTATTGGGTTGTTGTTCTATTTAAAGGAGTCATCTGAATTGGAGAGATAGAGATGGGGAAGGCCATACTTGGTGAACACGAACCTTTCCAAACTCCTGTGCATAGCTGCAACGGTGGCAAAACAACCATCGTGGAATTCATTGATGGCAACCTCTGTGAGATTTGTATCGACTGAATGATATAACGTCAAAACCACCACCTCACTAGAAACCAATCTTCCATTCTCAAAAGATGAATTTCTTAAAGGTTACATTTTTCAACGAGGATGGATCTTCATCATCAAAAATATTCAGAGGATTTGGATAAGCAGGACCAAGAGGTGACCGACGGTTGGGACAATCAAGCAGAGGAATGCAGTCCCTGAGATGAAGAAATCTCCATTGATCGAGCACCAGAACGGGGAAAAAATCCTTTTGATGCTGAAAGATCGGGCGTAAGTGTGGGATTCTGGAGCATTAGATGCATTGTAAAGAGTTTAACCTTAAAATAGGAAGAGGTTATTGAATCCTATCACAGCAATTTGGAATAATTTCACTCGGGGTTGCAGAAGGAGACGGAGGAAATCCACGAAGCTGCGCATCGCTCCGTGAAGGATTTGCCCAGTTCGTTGGATGTTGGGGCTACTGTGACATAGGAATCCTTAAAGTCCGTGGGGCACGCTATTGATGAATTTGGGAGCTCGGAGTGGCGAGGAACGATCCACATTGTGGCGACCTCACCTGGTCCGTGCATCGCCCGGTAATCATTTTCGTCCAATCTACCCAGTCTTTCATAAGTGCGATCAGGAGCCTAGCAGTTTATGCCACAATCTGCAATTTTCTTGCATTGCCCTTCATGCTACTGGGAATTTGGGCCTGCGGGGAAGAGGTGTACATGGATTCCTCGAATGATGAGCTTGTTTCCGAGCAGAAAGTCTAGGATGCCACTGATGTTAGAGCTCGCTCGCAATCAGGCGTTTAATATTGTTAATGGAAATTCCTTCACCTTGAAGCTGCTCCAGCCCGTTCTTTTTAAAGAAGAGTAACTGAAGTGAGTAGGCATTGTTGAGCTTGTTGTGTGGATTAGAGACCAAGTTGCAAGGACCGCACTGGGAGTAATCCGGGTAGTCTACTACGTTAGTTTTTTTTTGTTGTATGTCAATGCTTAAACCTCTATCTGTGAAATTAAGGTACTATCTATGCTGAAGAAAGAGTTGAAGCAGACATTGAGTGTGTATGCGCTATTGAGTTTTTTTGTTGTATGTCAATGCTTAAACCTGTATTTGTAAAATGAAGGTACTATCTATGCTGAAGAAAGAGTTGAAGCAGACTTTGAGTGTGGATGCGCTATTGAGTTGTTAGGTTGAGCGTTGCTAGATTCCAGGTTGGATATAAAAGAAACAATTTACAAGGTATTTGATATTTTAAGGGAGTGTTTTTTTTTTTGGGAGTGTTTTTTTTTTTTAACTGTGTACCCAATTAAGGATACATGACACTCTTACAATGACCTATTTTTTTGGCAAATGGAAAAGAATAAGTACATCTTTTATGAAGTCATTGGTCCATGGATTTATGGTCAGCGTTTTGGATTATTGAAGATACTTTTATTAAGTTTAGCCAATTTTTATGTGCAGTGATTTTGTTAAAATTGGATACTTTAGCAAATCATATGTATATGAATATGGAATTCAATATACTTGATGGACAATGATACTAAAGATGTGAAAGACAATGTTGTGGATGAGATGAACAATTTCAAAAGAGGTAATAGAACGGCTTTGGAGATTAAAGGATGATGGAAAATAAAGTGAAAGTTTGTGTGAGTTTGTGGGATAGACTCACTAGCATGTTATATTATGAGTCATACATATTAACTGTAAGAAAGTCTATTGTGTTTTGTAGTGGTTTTTGTAAATTATGTACCTGATATCTCCATGAGTTGGAGTGTGTAATGTATGTCTGATGAGGCATTTGCACCACAACCAGACTTTAGTCATTTAACTGAGTGACTTGGAAACTATAATTCCTACTTGTCTGGGTTGTGATTCTTTCTATATAAATGAGTATGTTTCTATTTTCTAGGAGTTATTTAGATCTAATTGATTTTCAAATTATTGTGTAGTTGAAATATTTTCTCAATTAATTAATTAGATATCCAAAAATCAACACTTTATATATATATATAGTACAATGTGCATTATTCAATTTTAAATTGTTCCATCCTAAGAGCTCTAAAGCTTGAGATAAAATGATTCTTTCTTATCGAGACTTTCCCATGTTGTTGTAATGCGTTATAGAGGTTTCACCAATTGGTTTGTAAAACTGGATATGACCTTAGAGCATTGGATCTCTCAGAATTATTTTTATTATATCTTATTTTTCTATTATAATCAACGTGTATACAAAACATATAGGTACAAGAGTAGCACTTCATAATTTACAGGATTTATTTTCAGTCATTCATTAATTTCAAAGACAATTTCACTTCCCATTTAAAAAGATTTTTTTTTATTTGAAAATTTTATGCTTTGGGAATGTATGACCTTCACTAATCATACATGAATTAAAATAAAAGTTCTTGCTTATCTTATTAGTCCCTGCGATCTGGCAATGGCCAAGGACTATAGTAATCAAAAATGGTTGTTTTAGCATTACTTCATGTATTTATGAGATAATTAACCTAAACTTTTTAACAATGCATTGTATTGACCATACAGAATTTTAAAAATGACCATACTGAATTTTATTTGATCATCTTATTTGGCCTCTTCCTAAGGGGAAGAGGCAAAAACTATATTTTAAGTTGAATTTGTTTGGTTCATATTTTCGAAATGTCAATTAATGTTAGCATTAGTTCAGGGGTATTAATGTTAGAATTATCATAGGTTATGTTATGATAAACTCTCTCATCGATGATTGTGAGGTGGTTGATTGCATGTGCAGCCACACTCTGTTATCTCCAAGTGGCTGATTGCAACGCCCAACCGCCCTGCAACGTTCTACTTGGAAGCAACTGCCCTGCAACATTCTACTTGGGAGAATCTATCAACGTCTTTCTCTGGCTAGCATACACCATTACCATTCATTACTAGGTGTACATCTTCTGTGAATTAGCAGTCTCCGAGTAGCCGAGTACACCATTACCAGTCATTAGTAGCAGAGGACTCTCATCTCCTCGTAATCGCTCTCGCATCTTTGGTCTTTGAGTAGAATTGAAATTTAGGTTAGTACTTTCTAATCTGCAAATATGTAATGGGAAGACCGATTTCAGGTGTTAATTTCACAATCAACAGAATTTCAGGTGTTAATTTCGCAATATTGTAGGAAATAACTGAATATATGGTTATTATTCAATACTCTTCTGTGATATTACTAATATTTGGATTTTTTTACAACATTACTGAAATTTAGTTCATGTAACTGCCTCTGAGAATCCATTCTAATTTGATAATCATAGGTTAATTTAACTAGAATCTAGAAATTCCCTAGGGGCAAGGGCGTTTCAAGAAGGTGCATCCAGAAATTCCCTAAGGGGAAGGGTGTTTCAAGACGGTGCATCCAGAAATTCCCTAGGGGGAAGAGAGTTTCAAGAAGGTGCACTAACAAATGTAGCAACAATAGTGGAAGTGGCTACCAGGATCAGAGCAGGCAATACAATCTTGCTTGCAAATGAATTCATAGAAATGCCTTGCAACACGGTCTTGCTTGCAAATGAATTCATAAAGATGCCTCTTTTGCACTAAGCAGGACCATCATCATGAGTTGTGCTACCTCTCCTTTCATGAATCTGAAGGATGGCTAGAAGCTAAAGCGGAAAAGAAGATGGGATCAATAGAAGCTAAAGTGCAAAAGAAGATGGGATGAATAGTTGCTAAGTCTAAATTACGAGTTGCATAATTCTTCTCATGCCCTATTTTTTACAACGCCAACAAACATCAATGCAAGTTCTGTATGTATTAAGACAAGAAATTTAAAAATGCAAGTTCTCTATGTATCAAAACAAGAAATGGTGCTTTGAGTCTATAAATTACAAAAACTGTGGAGAACCCAGAAGAAAAACACTGCTAAGATCAAATTGCTTAGAATGACAATCAAAAACATACTTTTCCTATTGCTATTTACAAACAATTTTTCCGGGTTAACAGTGCCTTGTTACGGGCATTCTTTTAACCTTGGGGATGCATCTATGGTTCTTAATCTCATCCAGTAACTCCCATATTAACTGACTCTACTCCTGCACTAGATGATTAAGCTCCTCTCACCTTTGCTTGATATATTGGAAGATTGATTTCCTGTCACCTAGTCTTAGTTGCGATGATAACAGAAGCATAGCAAGCTACGACCCACTAGGAAAAACAATTTTCATGGTTTTGGGGCATTTTTTTTAATGCAAAATGAAACTGGACAGTTCTCTCTCATGGATCTGCCAATTAAGTAATCATTTCAATTTGACACACACTACACAGTAAGCAAATTAACATGACGCAAAGTTAACTGGTGTCCTTGAGGCTTACACGCTACGTTATGGAGACTGAACAATGTCTGAGAGGTGAGGACACATATTCCTCATGTGAATTGTAAAGGGCCACACGGTCTATTATGGTCATTTCTAATTTATTTTTTATTCCAAGCGTTGTTTAAAATTCATTATTCGACCATCGTTGTGTTTAAAAGTCACTTTAATGAGTTGGTGCTTAAACATTATTGGAAGTGTTGTGTTTAAAAGTCACTTTAATGACTTGGTGGACTATCAACGATTGTTCCCCTTCTCCAAATTCTACACAAGTTATTCATAGCTACAGTTTTCCCCTCCAAAATTTACACAATTACATTTTCCCCTCTCCAAAATCTGCAGTATTAAGGGCAAATAGGTGAATTGAATAATGCAACATCGACTTTGTTGGAATATCTATGTTCAGTTTGTTGAGAGGCTTATTGTTTTACTAACTTCCACGGTTTTCATCAAAAAGAAGGATGCAGAACAAGTAGCTAAGATGGCCTTTAAGAAGGCTTGAACTCTGGCCCAATTCATGTTTTCTGCATCTTTTGATGGTATTTTGAACTTGTCCTTTAATTTTGCTATGCTATGTCCTTTAACAATGAGATTGAAAATGCTCAATCATAGGTTGGATATAAAAACTTATTTCATGCTCTTATTTGTGCACAAGTTGTGTATAGTCAAATCAAGTTATTTGATCCTTCCTCCTTGAGCTAGATTAATTTTAAACAAGCTTCTGGCACTATGGGGTGGGCTCATCTCCGATGTTTACAAATGGGTTTTGATTTCTTTATGCTAAATATACAGGTGCCAACTGTATCTTTTGGTTTGGTGTTTTTTGTGTAACTACATAATTTTTTGTACATGGTTTTCATACTAACTCATTTCTCATCTTGTTCTGGGCATATCCAAAGATGGTGCCAAGCTCTACCTTTGATTCCTGCATTTTCTCATATGTAACATGGTTGGCGTCCCTATTTTAGCCTCTTAATAATTTCTCATTTTCTAGTCTTTATCTTCATTCAAGGATTTGATTCTTACTGCGTTTTCTTTTTCTTTTCCTGTATACTCTTGGATGCACGTATCCATCTCTCACTGGTCTAAGATTTGAGTATGATGTGACCAAGGTTTCTTTCTTTGATTACTAATGGCTCAAGCTGAATTCTTCTCAAGGTTGGTGGAATTTCTTCATTTTGTTGGAGTTTATGGACCACAATTTCTATAAAAAAAAAGTTTTCTTACCTATGCTACTGACAATAAGGTTCAACATTTCCGTTGAAAACCCTCAAGGCTATATGCATTTGTTGCCTGCACTACAGGAATATTCCTAGTGTATACTAGTCTATGATACTTTGCATGGCATTTTATAACCAACCTTTCTTGTACTTTGGCCCTATATCTACCATGATTGACTCTATTTTAGTTTTAGTACTGAGTTTATCTGATTAATTTATTTTGGTGGAGAAGGAGTGCACGTCCTTGGCTTATGTTAACTTGACAAACATATTTAAAATACATTTAATTATTATGATGTTGTTAATGGGATTGTGTTGATATCATGATGAGGGACTACCTTAGTGCTCTATTTTTATCTGTATAACGAAGATATTATTTCTACTTTTATATATGGTTTTGTGATACATAGTTATCTCTATGGCAGAAAACATTCCTGTGGAAAAAAGTTATTTCTTTACAGAAACCTTGCCTCAATGTTTGGTCTGAGTTTAGGTTGTATTGAATCTTTCAATTGCATAAATCCTTCCATTCCAGGTTCTAGTCATTGCCTCATATTCCCCCACTTGGCAAGATAATAAGCATATTTTCTGTTAGGTGTTTGACTCAATACACTTAGGAATGGTTGTAGTATTGCTTTTATATTTTATTGACTTTATTTTGAGGTGTTTCTAATTTTTAAGAATGTCCCTCAATAGGATAATGTTCGAAACCAACTGATACAATTTGAACTATTGCTCAGAACTGCAACCTTTGTTGTTGCTATATTTGGAGTTGTAGCTGGAGTCTTTGGCATGAATGTTCCAATTGATTTGTTTGAAGAACCTAAGGCTTTCAAGTGGGTTCTGATAATAACTAGAATTACCGGGCTCATCATTTTTTGTTCTTTTCTATGGTTTTCCAAGCATCGACAATTGATGCCACTGTAATCTTCTATATTATATCCTGGTTAAAAGCGTGGAAAATTATTTATGGGGAGGATAGTGTCTCAGACTGGTTTTCTATTTTGATAAATGTGAAGTGCAGTAATTTATTGGATTTTGAAAGAACAACATAGTTTAGAACAATTCCTAGTTGATCTCACGTTTTTGCAAATTAGCCGTGCTATTGAACTGAAGTCTCAAATATAAAATAAAGAATTGAATGCACGGTTGCTGCACACTGCAATTCTTCAAATTCACGAGGATCAAACAGAGGAGCTTGTCATCCTCATTATTTAGTTTTTAGGTCAATATTCTTCTTGGTGCATTTGTTTACAAAGAATAACTGAAGTCTTGTTCTAGCCTTTAATCAACTGAAAATTGATTCTTCCAGCAAACTCTGGTTCACCCTCGGAGACATTACCTAGATGCATTTGACATTTTTTGTTAGTCTTCATGGACATTGGATACCAGTCCTATGATTTCAGGATATGACATGATGGTGTATAGAACCTAAAGTTAATGCCAGATGTAGATTGTGCAATCATTAATTAATTTATGTTGTAGACTTCATTGAAATAATGGCATACTGTAGGGTTAGGTGTATTCTATACAGGAGGATGATGAAGAAGATGTAATCAATGGTTATCCTACAGTTCCCTTTAGTGGGATCATTGGGATGGCCCTTTTGTCTGCAACAAATAGATTAGTATTTGTATCTTGACCATTTTTCCATATTTTTACCCCTCCCCTCTGAGCATTCTATATCGTTTCTTAGTGTGCTGAAGTAGGAGTTTCTTTGGACAATCGGGTAACTCATAATACCTAGAATTATAGTAATAACATGTAGTACTAATCACCAATGTTGAACATCTATTATGCTTTATGATTTCCAAAGTTATGAACGTCAGCAGTGTGCCACGTGCATTCTTTGATTTCTGGATTTGAAAATTTAAATCCTTCAGTTGTTAGGCATGCTAATGACCTTACTTCCAGTTTACCTGATATTGTTATTGTTTACGTGATGCAGAAAAATTATCTGCCATGTATAGGGTTGCTGCAAAGACTTCTATTAAACCTGTGCGCACATAGCGCTACGAGGGAGATATTAGTTCATCTATTGTTAGAGATGGTGAGACCAGAAGCAGAAGGCTTATCAGCAAACACAAATGATGCTCCATCTCAGAGACTTTATGGGTGCCAATGGCCTATTTTCCACAGTAAAAGATGTCTGCAGGGTACTAAATATCGATCCTTACCTCCATCGTTATTTATGTACTAGTATGCTGCCACACAGTGATATAGGGAGTATTTTATGCATTTTTTTAATCATATGCTGCTACTGAGTCTGTACTTGATATTTTATTTTTGTGGTGGCTATCACTACAGACTTTGTTTAACATGCATATTTCTGTGGAGGCTTTCAAGGTAGAATAACAGATCTTATTAGCTTCTTGTGAAAATATTATGCTTGTTCTTCTTAGTTTTAGCTTATTTCTATTTTAGTTATTGACTTCCTCTTTGAGTTTCCAAGAGACTGATATTGGTAGACAAGTGAATGTACTGCGAAAACATTCTTCTACTGACATTAGAAAGCTATTAAAAGAGCTCATAAGGTTAGTTCACTTTTGGTTCATGAAGGTTCTTGTTCATTTTCTTGTCTTCAGAATATCTAGTGTTTTTCTAGTATGATTGCATATGGTCTCACCCCACTTCAGTACTAACAGCACAGCCAGTTTGTTGTCATGCCTTGTGTGTTGCCTTTGGCTTGGGTTTATTTGCTTCATCTTACTTTGTTTAAACTATAATTTTAGTGTGTATGATTACTGGCCAGAATCCACGGGGTTCTATAATATGCAGTACAATCTATAGATTTTAAAATAAGTCATTTTTGAAAATTCCCATTATATGGGCATTGCAAACACTCTTATTAATCCTGGTAGTCTAGAGCATGTAAGCACTGTAGACTTTAGCAGTCAAATTGTTGTGCATAGGTGGATCTCTTGTGCCACTTTAGTGTCTACTACATTTTGCTTGGTATGTTGAAATTTTACTGTTGTTTTCATGTCTTAATATTGATATTTTATTCAAGTTCTTCTGACTTCCTCGGAAGCAGTTCTTGCTGCTTTGTCTCGAGCATTGCTAGCAGAAGCACAAACGCTGAGAGAAAAAGCAATGAACAAGTATCAGGCTCGTAGGTTGTTTGGAGGAGGCCATAGGCTAGATGGTAGATGCCACAATATGTCAACTCGAGGTCAAACTGCAATGGACCGAGGCGTAGGCAGTAATGTTGGCCTTACATTGCGGTGCAGGCCAGTTGCATCCCTTGGTAATTCCATAAAAATGAAAGAAACGGAATGGGTCACATCGACCCCATACCACAATCTAGTAAATTGAAGCTCAATGAACAGTGGCTTTCAGAGTTGTTGTTGCTTTACTTACTTTACCTTTCTTTTGGTGTTTCTTTTCGACAGTGCCTTTGACGGCTGTTGTTTCTTTACTTACTTTACCTCTCTGGTGGTGTTTCTTTTCCTGAAGCCTGCTCATGGCAGGGGTTTGCTGCCATGCAACTTCTCTTGTTAAATTATGGAAAAGTCCCATACGAAAAATAAGCGATAAACATGGAACATAATAGGGCTCCCACATCGATCCATAGGGATTCATGCCTTAAATAAATTTTATTTATGGCAATATGAAGTTAATCAGAAGACATTCAATGAAAATTACCAAACATTAATAAAGTAATATATGCTTCCCTACCTCACTAACCAGCAACCATGAATATGATTGATTTTTAGATGATATTTTGATGGAGATTTCTTTTTCGTTGAATAGAACTTGTGGGCACCATCCTCCAGCAAACGAGTGTATGATTTAATCAAAACCCTGTATTTCTATGGTGTTGTGACTTGATGTATTAACCTTTCTTAACTAAACTGGTGGGCTCCAGAATTTCCAAAAAAATTATTAAGATGAATAATTGAAATTCTGCCCGTTGCAATACTTCAGTGTACAAAATTGAGAAACGTTGTTGTTGTGTCCTTCGTCACGGATGAAGAAAATTTGTAATGGTTTTCAAACTCGTGGGTCATAAAGTCAATTATCAGGATATGTATTAGGTAAAGTAAATCAATCTTTATCGCCTTTCGGATTCAAGCTGGAGTGAGTGAAACAATTGACCAAAACTCTTTTAGATTTCCGAGTATTTTCGACATTAGCCATTAATTTTTTTTGTTAGTAATCTAGATTTAGAGTGTAAGTTAACTTGCGTTAGTCCGAGTTAGGTTGACTTAAAATTATAATTGGAAAGGTTAAATTTAATGTGTATTTGTAGGATGAAGTGAGTTTGAATGAGGTTTAGTTGAATTATTACTTAGAAAATAAAGGTACTTCATATTGAGTTTATTGTAATCAATCCAATTTTGTGATCAATAGAAAAGAGTAACATTTTACCTTTTATATATTGTTTTTGTGTAAAATTTGTGTCTTTCTTTTTTTACTTTTCTATCAAATTGATATCAAAACATTCAAAACATAAAAAAAAATGGAAAATTAGAAAATCTACAGTCTCCTCTACCTCTATCAAATTGATATCAAAACATAAAAATATGGATAATTAGAAAATTTATCCCTGCAGTCCATAGAGTTCCCTGTTTGAGTTATAGAAAGCCAGTAGAGCTGCCACCACATCAATAAACTGAAGGCCACCATTTGCTGCTTTCTAGTGGAAGGTTACCACCACCATTAAGGGAGTCTGTTTTGAAAAGAAACAGAAAATAAATTGTTGTGAACCACCGCACTACAAAGCTGTTCGGCCGAGTAATCGATGCCAGCCACGAGGACTCCGGTGATGTGGAGCAAGTTTTTTTGGGAGCAATCTCATTGGATAACACGCTTTTAAAACACTCGTTGTGTACGCGAAGTTTTTTCTTATGACTTTGGGAAAAGGATTATTTTAATTATTGATTTTAATATTTTTCGCAATGCTTTAAACTTAAAAAAAAAAGAAAGACAGTTTATCAAAGTTTAGCAGGTTTTGAAAAGTGCTTTTTTATTTATGTGAGTTTTATAACACGTTTAAGTAGCACATTTGTTTGTTGGTTATTAAAAGGATTATAAAGGGTTTGGAAAATGGTTTTTTTTCCAGGAGAATATGGAGGGAAAAAAGAAAAATGTATTTAGGATTTTGAAAATTTGTGTGTTTGTAAAAAATTTCATTTTGTTAAGTATGATAGTGTTTTTGGTTTGTAAAATTTTTTTATGTATGTGAATTTATTGATGGTTGTGTTTTACGAGGTATATATTGGAAATGATGTTTTTGTGAAGGTAATATGGAAAGAAGTCTCATGCAATAAGTAGTTATAAGATAAAAGAAAAATACCAGTGACGGGTCGCAAAGAGAGACTAAAATATATCAAAAGAAGCAATAAAAAAGAAGAGGTAGAGATTGTTTCATGTTTAGAGAAGTTTAGGCCATAATTGAGGAATTGAGGAGTCTAGGAGAAGATGGAGAAGAGATTGAAGTTGATTGGTGTAGCGTGGATCTGCTACGACCTACTATGTTTATTGGTAAAAAGTTTGACTTCTAGGTTGTCAAAATGCAATTTTTTTTTGAGGTAAAGAGTTAATTGAGTACCGAAATAATAAGTCATATGATGAAGTATGCAACACTTTAGTATTGGATTTTATAAAGCTGGCATTGGGTGAGAATTTTCTATGCAAGGTAGCAAAGGCTACATATTTCCAAGAGGCATGGAAGATCCTGGAAGTAGAACTTCACACAAAGGAACGTGGCATGCAACGACAAGATGTGTCACAATATGTTGAAGAATGAAAAGAGAATTTGGCCACATATCTCAAAGTAGATGAGCAAGACTCTTGGAGGAAAACAAATATTCAAAAATCCCACTCAAATGTGGATGATAGCTATGAAGATTATAAAAGTGAAACCCATTATGGAATCATACATAGGGATGAATGAGATGTAGCAAAGATAGCAAAGCGAGAAGTTGGAGCCTATGTGTGTGAAGCATAAAAAGAACATACAAATGCTCAAGAGCTCCATTATAACGTGGATGGTGAACATGATGGTTAATCCCACTGTGACAAGACACATGTGGATGTTGACTACAAAGTAAGATTGGAATTGGTGAATTCGGAAGGAGCTGATGAATTTGGTGAAGTTGAAATTGTTAATGAGCACATGCATGCTAGGATATTCTACCATATGGTGGATGGAAATTATGTTAATGACAAGTGGTATATTTCTTAAAACATGAATTGGTCGTGACAATATGGTAAGTGTTATGTTTGATGAATAATTAAAGGTTGAAGCAACCAGTGTAGCACGAAGTTATGGATCAATGTGTGATCTAGTAGCAATTCATGATCAAGAAGAGGATAAAGTGATTCAAGAGTTTTTTATGAGAATATCTATTGATTTCATGATAGTGGAAGATAGTTTCAATGAAGTTGAACATGTAGAGAAGGAAGAGGAAGAGAAGGACGCTCTCAATGTAGAGAATAATGAAGATGTTTTTAACATTGTTTTAGAATATCCAGGTGTTTGAAATAGCATGAGAGCTGAAGTTGAAAACAAATTTATTGATAAGTTTGATGCAGATTTGAAACTCATTGAAGAATGGGTTGAGAAGCCAGTTGAACAAATTGATGATAGTCTTAAAGCAACAACTAAACTAAAAGAATTAAATGAAATGGTGAATGAGAAAAAGAAGAGTGATTATGATTTTACATGTAACCTTAATGATGATCCTCAGTTTGTAGATTACAGGAAAAAAGACAACATTAACTCACGATGAAGCCGATGAGAAAGACATGAAAATTTGTGGAGATGAAGAATAACATGTTGAAGAAATCTTTCAATAATGGAGTAAAAAAGAAATCATATTTTGCTATCAAGAAATATGGTAGAAAGAAGATTACGAATATGAAGCGAAGCAAAGAAGACTATTTGAAGATGAAAAGTTGTGGCAAGGGTCCATGGTTGAACAAATTATTGAAGAGGAAGTTTTGAAGCTAGATTTAAACAAATACAAGAGAATTCAAAGAAAAATTGAAGAAACTGTAAGTGAAGAAACATGGAACCTAAAACTAGAAAGCACAACAAAGAATGAAATAGTTTTGAGGGTATAGAATCCTGAAGAAATGAAAAAAAAATGCAAAATTGTAAAAAAAATTGAGTCATTGTAACCCTAGTTGAGACTTAGACCAATAGACATGTTTAAGTGATGATTGAGTAAATTTTTAATGTAATCATATCAGACATAATTGAGTGATGTTTGAATTATGTTGAGTCATATGGCCATAATTAAGGGGGTTGTTGGAAATAACTAATTACTCATGCATGCACTACAGTCTAGATTTAGAGTCTAAGTTAATTTGTATCAGTCTGAGTTAGTTTAAGTTTCACCTATATTTGGAAAGGTTAAATTTAGTGTGTGTTTGCATGAGGAAGTGAGTTTTATTGAGCTTCAGTTGACTCGTTAAATAGAATGCATAAATATCCCACAATGGTTTTTCTTTAAATAGAATGCATAAATGGGTTTTCGTTAAATAAAATGCATAAATACCCCACCATAGGTTCATTGTAATCAATATAAGTTTTGTGATCAATAAAGAAGAGCAATAACTAGTATTATTTTTCTATGTGAAATTTGTTTCTTCCCTCCTCTACCTTTCCATTCCATCATTTTTGCTATAAAATAGTCATATTGCTAATAGAAAATAACTATATTTATCTCAATTGTCCGTTTACAAAGTATTCCAAAATCTAATACACCGAAATATAATGAATAATATACTAATAAATAAATATTTCAAACAATTCAAAGTAAAGTATTAATAAAATAATGACGCAAAGGTGAATCTATTCATCGATTCTTTCACTAATTTAACTACAAATGATGAGATGTGTTATACTCTCACATAGTTTCCTCATTAAGAGAAACTGCTAAGCCGACTAGAGGAGTCACAGGCATATTTATAGCACCAAAAGAAAAGAGGATCCTTCACAAATGTGCATAAAAATTTCTACGACACCAATGGCGTGAAACACAACTCGCACTTCACTTGAGATGGCCATATTGTACGATAAGTGGACGATATTTATAGTAACGTAGAACACTGATAGTTCGGTAGTGGAGATAGTCGTCGAATTTGCTCCACCGTCTTATTACAAGGGAAGAAATTCGTGTTCATGTTGGAAAAAATTAATTCCAACCACCTACTACATTGAATGCACTAGGTACGAAGTCTAGAGAGTTCAGGAGGGAGTTTCGAGAGTTAGATAGCTTCCCAAAAAAGCCACTGTCACTGACTTGAGAAAATTCTCCACTACGTACAAAAATCCCTCTTTGGTAATCGAATGGATAAGCTAGATGTTTTGTGTTCAATTCAGTGTGCATTCTCTGATTTCGTATCTAAGCTAAGGTGAGATGTGAGGAGAATGAGTTAAGGTGAGCTGTGAGGAGAATGAGTTAAGGTGATCTATGAGGAGAGGCCGAATGGTAAATAGCTATGTGAGTCCAATTGTGGTAATTGTGGTACTAAGTGTTTTGAGTGTAGTGAGCATTTGACTATGTGGAACTGCGTTAGAAGAAGTGGTGGGAAGATGCATTCAGAGCCATGGATTATAGTAAAGTGTCAGGGCTCTGTTCTACCAGGATTGTCACTCACTGTGCTAGAGTGAACTATTTTGACACTTATCAGTGTGCCTCAAGCGTGGAGTCTAGAGGCCAAAGTTGTGAAGGAGACGATAGCTCATGAAAGAGAGAGAGAAATTATCTTCTCGATTAGGGAAATTGTCGTGTGGGCTTGGTGGTGTACGCTAGAGTGGTTGGACAAAGAAGCTTAGTAGAGCGTTGTTAGAAGAGCGTTGTTTGAGTTGTTGGAGATTGGTAGTTAGGGTTGTATGAGCGGTGGTCACTGATTGTCGAGTCGTGCAGTGTGGTGAACCTGATGCAGACCTAAGGCATTTTGAGTTGTGTTTTTTGTTGGTGCAGTAGACCTTTTTTGATTTGTGATACAATGTTACTTATTGTTGGCGTTGATTGGAGATCCCTTGTTATTAGCTGATTCAAGAGGTGCATTTGACCTGTCGATGAGAAGATGAAAGTCCATTGTGGAATAAAGATTGGTTAAGTGCTGAGAGCTTAAGGCTCTTTTGTGAGTGATTGGTGTGAGAGATCAATGTGTGAGGGATCGGTGTGCTGAGGGCATGTGGCAAAGAAGTCCCAGTGATATGGCTATGTGGAAGGGCTACTATGTCCATGTGCTTGAGCTTTCGCTGTCGTGAACCTGTAATTCGTCTTCTTGTGTATAAGAAATGTCTAGTGTAGAGGACTAGTTCCAACATGGTGGGTAAAATTAAAATTGTGGTGTTTGAATTTTGGTGTCGCTTCTTTGACCTTACATGACATACATGATTTTTCCCAAATTTTATTATTCTTTTATTATCACATCTGATCACTGTGGGTTCTTGTTGACCTTCACAAACATCTTCAAGTATTCTTCTGAACCATATAGCTTCACAGGTGGCACTACATAATTCTTTATGCTCTGCTTCAGTTGATGACAAGGAAACAATTGGTTATTTCTTACTACTCCATGATATAGCTTCTAATCCCATATTGAAGACGTATCGATTTCCTGTCATCTGGATTTTTGGCCCAGTCAAAATCAAAATGACCTAATGTTACTACAAAAGAAATTGATGATAGAAGGCCTTCCAAATATTAAGGGTGAAAACTTTGAATGTGAAGTATGTAGACTATGAAAACAACATAGGGAAGAATTTACCGTGCATGAAAATAGAAGAAAACATGAAATACTTGAACTAGTGCATTATGATGTATGTGGTCCAATGAATACTGTGTCACTTGGTGTAGCATATTACTTTCTTATATTTATTGATGATAGCACTAGATACACCTGGGTGTACTTTATAAGAAGCAAAAGTGATGTGTTTGAATACTTTAAAGAATTCAAGAGTATGGTTGAAAAGAAAACAGGAAAGAGCATTAAAATTCTTCGATCGGATAAAGGTGGTGAGCACACTTCAGGAGCTTTTATCAAATATTGCAAACAAAATGGAATTATGAAACGATTTATAGTACCACATACACCTCAACAAAATGTAGTGGCCGAGTAAAATAATAGAACATTAGTTGAATGTGCTCATAGTATGTTAAAAATTAAAGGAAATTCTAATAGCTTTTGGCCTGAAGCCATTAATACAGTTGTATATCTTAAAAATAGAAGCCCTAGAAAGCATCTTGAGCACAAAACACCAATTGAAGCATTTTATGGTTTTAAACCTAAAGTTAGTCATTTAAGGATATTTGGATGAAAGGCCTTTGCTCATATTTCTAAAGAGGGTAGGATAAAATTAGATGCTAAAGGTATCAAATGCATTGTTATTGGATATCGTACTAATAAAAAAGTATATAAAATATATGATCAAAGTACTCACAAGGTCTTTGCAAGTAGAGGTGTCATATTACATGAGCATGCAGATAAATAAATAACATAAGATAAACATAATGTATGACAACCTTCTTATGACAACTTTTAGGAAGAAGAAAAAGTTGTGGAATCAACTCAAGCTCAAGAAATCAAGGACATTCGAGAAGACATGTCAAGGAGTCAAAGTCCACAAAGAAGTGATGAATGCACTCCACATAGAAGAAGAAGAGGAGAAGGTACTCCATAGTGTAATGAACCTCTAAGAAGTTCAACATGACATATTCAAACCCCTATCAGGTATGAATATTATGCTTTGATGTCTCAAGTAATGACTGTGTTTGAGCCTTTAAATTATGAACAAGATAAAAATCATAAAGAATGGATGGAAGCTATGACAGAAGAATATGACTCTATAATGAAAAATGAATCTTTGGAATTAACATAATTACCTAAAAATAAAGTTCATATAGGATCAAAATGGTTGTACAAGACAAAGTTTAATGTAGATGGTAGCATAGACAAGTATAAGGCAAGATTGGTTGCAAAAGGCAATTCAGAAAAGGAAGGTATATATTATGAAGATACCTTTTCTGCAGTTGCAAAAATGAATACAATAAGAATAATGATAGAATTGGAAACTAAATATGATTGGAAGCTACATCAATTAGATGTGAAGTAAGCTTTTCTAAATAATGACTTAAAACAAGAGATTTATCTTGTTCAACTAGAAGGATTTGTAAATAAGGGACAGGAACGTCTTTTATGCAAGTTAAAAAGGCCTTATATCGACTAAAACAGGCACCTAGATATTGGTATGAGAAAATCGATAAATTTTTCTTTCAGCAAGGATTTAACAAAAGCAAAAATGATCCTAATTTGTATGTCAAGACATATAGAAAAGGAGATATAGTATTACTCTCTATAGATGTTGATGATCTAATAATAGCAGGGAGTGCTGATAAATTGATTAAAGCTATGAAAAGGAAGTTATCACAGGAATTTCAGATGAACGAATTTGGTGAGATGCACAATTGTCTAGGTCTTGAAGTATGGAGAAATGATGGAAGAAACTTAATCACATAAATAAAATATACAAATGAAGTACTAAAGAGATTTCATATGAATGGATGTAAAGCAATGAGTACTCCATTGGAACAAAATATCAAATTATGAAGTGATGGTGGAACAAAAGAGGTGAATGGAACATTGTATTGAGAATTATGGGAAGTACAAATTATCTCACTACCACTAGACCAGACATTGCTTATGCATTCAGCATACGTAGCCAATTCATGGCTAAGCCTCATGAAATACATTGGATAGCTGCAAAAATGGCACTTCGATATTTAAAGTGAAATATCAATTTTCGTATTAAGTAGATTAATGATTATAATGTTGGATTGACATGTCATTCTGGTTCTGGCTGGGCCAAATATCCATATGACAAGAAATCCACCACTGGATACGTCTTCAATATACTAGGATCGAGAGCTATATCATGGAGCAGTGAGAAACAACCAACAATTTCCTTGTCATCAACTGAAGCATAGTATAAAGCATTATGTAGTGCCACCTCTGAAGCTATATGGCTCAGAAGATTACTTGGAGATGTTGGTGAAGGTCAACAAGAACCTATAGTGATCAGATGTGATAATCAAACCGCCATGAAAATGGGAAATAATTGTGTATGTCATGCAAGGTCAAAGAATATAGATACACAATATCATTTTGTAAGAGAAAAGGTCCAATCACAAGAAATTGCCCTAATATATTATAATACAAGTGAGAATGTAGCTGACATATTCACTAAGCCTCTTGTGAAGGAAAAATTAGAGTTTTGTAGAAGTAAGTTATGTGTTGTAGAAAATCCAGATTATGTTGTAAGCCTCGTTGAGACTTAGACCAGCAGGCATGTCAATTAAAAGTATGCATGTGTCTTATGTATTGTGCTATAAGGTATTGTGTGTGTTTATCTTATGGTTGGAATTAAGGGGGAGTGCTGGAAAATATTAATTCCAACCATGAAAAGCATTAAATGTGCTAGGTAAGAATTCTAGCGAGTTCAAGAGGAAGTTTCAAGAGTTAGATGGCTTGCCAAAGAAGCCATCATCACCAACTCGAAAAACTTCTCCACAGTGTATAAAAACCCCGCTTTGGTAATCGAATAGACAAACTATGTTATGTGTTTAGTTCATTGTGTGTTCTCTCATTATTCATAGACACTCCCTTGGAGAACCCCATCCTCCATTCAATGTGAAGACAACTATGTGGAGATACATTATATGAACTGTTCCATTATAGAGGAAAATTTTGAGCAAATTATTCAGCTTTGCCTTCCTCACAGGTTAGTTACGCAGGGTTACATGAGTGTTATTGAAAATGATAGGCATCGATGCAACAAGAAATTGACTTCATGGTGCTCTGTAAGTGGCTCTTGCAGTATAGTTCATGTCCACTTAGAGTCACTGATTCTGAAATTTCTTAGCTAAGTTTTGAGCTCTTACCACAACTTTTCCCCAGAACAACCACAGTGGATGGACCGCCCATGATGCAGTAAATCCCCTCATACTCCTAAGGTTAATATCCTCCTTCGGATGTAAATCTTCTCCGACTCCTAAGCTAATATCCATATGGTTTTTCCACTTTGTACAACTCTGTTAGCAACACTCGTACTACATTTGTCATCCTTCCAATAAAAGCCACTTTCAACCCTAGTTTTCAAAAGCAACTATTGGGCCATCCAAAAGGTGGTTTTGAGAGAGATCTGTTGGGGGCCGACATGAATGAGCTGAGGCTAGGTCACCAAAGTAGTGGGGCCAACCTATTGGGTTACTCAAGCTAGTTAATGGCAGAGTAATTTGAACGGTGTTTTTTAAGTGCTTTTGACCGTAATTTGACTAACAAAATTGTGGTCAAATTTTTATTTGTGTATTTTAAACTATTTTTTGATTGTATATATTGATTTAACACTTGAAAAAACTCTTGGATCTTTTGTGAAGAGTTCACCTCTCAAACTTGTAATTTCAGTAAATCACAATCAAATTCTACGACAAAATAAATTGAAAAATAAACCAAAACACTTTTCAAAAAATAATACTTCAAAAATTATCTGTTAATCACCCCTATCACCCCTTATTTTGTGGCAGATGTACATTAGTCACCGTGGATTTATGCCCCTAGGCAGTTTTTTCGACGAACCCAATTGATTCAGCGGAGCCACGTGAACCATGTAATATGGCCATGGCTTTGGCTGGCACCTGCTAGCCATGCATACCGGTCTGCGTAAATTACGAATTTTAATGAGTTTTAAACTATAAAACAGTTTGAAAATTGAGAGTTCTAGTGATTGAATTTCTCCAATACCATTAATTTTCAGCTCGATATAACAACTTCTTCATTAATAGTACAAGGCCTTTCAGCGATATGAAACAAATGTACAGATTACCCTTCATGAAAGGACACTGGTAAATAGTTATTCCTTCATCTTTGATAGTGTTGAGACATCCGTTAACTATTTACCAAGGACCTTTGAGTTTTGTGCTATTGACTTATCTTTTTGCATCGTTTTATTAACCAATTATAATCACTTGTAAACCTTGTTACATAATTGAGCAAATATTTCAATTATTTGTAAAATAACCGATACCATTTATAATATACCAAAATAAATAAATATAATAAAAATACATACATAGATGTTGTCAGGTTATAAATATGCAAACTAATGTTAAGCAAATAAATAATTTTAATTTATAAATAATGTAATTTGAGTATGTAATAAATAGTGGTAATAAATTGAAAAATAAATAAAATTTTAATATAAGAAACTATCAATAGAATTATATAAAATTTTCAGCACGAAACCAAACTAGACAGTGAAATATGTGGATCCAACATAAACGGAAGGTAAGTTTGAATCCTAAATTGGAACAGCTAACTAGACAGTGAAATATGTGGATTCAATATAAACGGAAGGTAAGTTTGAATCCTAAATTGGAACAGCTAAGAATCAAAATCAGTGTCACATGAAATGATTTAGGGGATGGAGAATTTCATATATAGATATTAAGGTGTTTACAATTTCAATAATTCGCAAAAGAAATGAAGCAATAAACCAGGAAGGAAAAGAAGCTCCTACTAGGGGTTTCAGCCAAAGCACTATTAACGTTGTGGGTGTGGGACGTGAAAGAGGTATCCCTAATCTCTCTAACAACTTTAAGCGAAGAGGAATATATGTTGGGCATGGCGATCATAGCGGAACCCATTACAAACTTCATGCACGACTGAGGCCAAAGGAAACGAAGCAATAAACCAGGCAGGAATGACGGCTACTGTGCAGGGTTTGAGCAAAAGCACTGTTAAAGCTGTGGATATTATATATGATCAAGGATTTCAAAGTAGATACCTAGCGGGGATGCCAATAGAGATACGAGTGCAGAACAACAGTACTGTCACACAGATTACAACAGAATCATGTAAATTTATACTTTGGTCCATCCGCCCCGAATCAAGCTTTTCTTGACGTTTCAATGAATCTTCGCATCAACCAAGGGATTGCACCCGATAATGAATTTGAGAATATTCAGAGTTGGAAGCAATACCAGAACTAGGATGGGTATTAAATGGGAGGTGCTCGTGGAAAGAATGGAGGACCCCCGCCAGGGAAGGAATGGAAAGGTATGTAGGAATTGTTAATGCATTTTTCACCGATAAATCTCCCTAAATGTAGCCAATATGGCTAGAAGCTAATACACTGACAATATCATATTGTCAAATTGTGTTTTTCTTTGTAATAAGTATAAGATAACTGCATGTTAATAAATAGATAAAACAATGTGAATGGTTAAGTCTTTCAAATAGATTAAATTTTAGTTCATGATGTATGGAAATTAACGTTTTTCATATTTTATTTTGCATATTGTAAAATTTTATCGATTACAATTTTTCGCTATCAATTTTTTCTTTTCCATTTTGCAAGACGTCAATGGTAGGCTGTTTGGGGATAATTGAAACAACTTACTTGGCCTTCATTACATTTTAAACCTCGTGGGAAATTGCTACTTGAGAACTCTATTGCAATTACTTTTACTCCAATCCTATATTTGTGGGGGGTATTTTCTAAGTTGAAAATTTGTGTTTCAGCCATTTGAATCTCATGTAGTATTCCTTTCATTCATGTAGTAGTCTTTTCATTTGATGGATATGTTAAAATATATTAGATGTTAGAATATATTTATGGGCTATTTTGTTTATATTTTAAATCTTGTTATGTGTCATTATTTTACAAGTGTAGCACGGTTGTTTTGTACGGCAAAGAATATACGGAAATTTCAAATCTGTATGTGGAAGAGAAAGAAAAAGGTTACAAGAATAAGTAAAGTTGAAATTTGTTTTTCCAAATATTATAAAATACCAAATGATATTTATGATGGCTTTGTTTTATTTTGATCAAATTTTAAGATGGTTGTTGTATTTTCATTTCACGCTATGTGGTCTACTTTATTAATATTTGTTATGCTTCTCTTTTCTTAGGGTTATTAGGGAAAGTTTTAATAGTTATGAGTCTATGGAGTATATGAACAACATTTATTTATTAATGTGGTTGTACTAGTCTCTAAAACAATAAATAAGATTATATGCGTCACTGGATACCTATGTGAAAAACAAATGTTAAGATGGAGGGGAAAGATAATTTACAAGAATTCATATTTAAAATGGAATATAAAAGTATAAAGTCATAAATTCTCTTCTATAAAAATCTACCGCGTGCAGAAAAAGGGAAAAGCCATAGATAGACAATGTTATATTCGTTACATTTTTTTTTGGGCAAGTCTGGTTATGTTCTACATTTTGTTAAAAAACACTATTTTACATAGCATAGCAACTTAATGTTAAAAAATATTAGAAAATAGAGAGAAAGCAGAGAGATCCATTAAACACAACACCAAACACAGTATATCTTATTGATCTCACACACATTACATATATAGGAACAGATAATCTTTCTAGATCTGAGAATGTTGGGTCAAGATTACTAAAAATAGCTAGTACACCTATTAACCTAGGAACTCACACAATACAACCCAGGACAACTTGGAAGTCATGGAAGCATTACTTCCAACACCCTCCCTCAATGCTTACATGTAGAAAATATAAAAAACCCATATTATAACAATAAATAAATATTTTTCAGATTTGTCTGATATGGCCATCATCAACGCCCACATCCACTCTGGAATCTTGCAAACATTGCTCTTTCACCACCACATCTTCGAGTTGTCACTTGACCTCAATTTAAAATGTAACCGCCTCTGACCGTTGTTGATGAACTTTTCAGAATTGACGCTTCTCAACCTCCCAGAGCACAACAGGTCAATCTCGATACTGAACCATCCTTTGGAACTGCAACCATCTGTAATCCATCTCCCTCCGCAACCTTCATCAGTTATCTATGATAGCATTCTAGGTATATAAAGTCTTCATCGTACAATTCTATAGCTTGACCTTGTATAAATAAGTTGTACTCACACTCCCGGAGCACGACAGGTCACACCAGCTTGACCTTATTAAGAACTACCTATGACTAATGCTCCTGGAGTGTGACGGGTCACATTAATCTGTTGAATAATTGGCTTGTTCTTTGTGGTTCTCCATCACATGATTCAAAAAATATAACTACCCCTCAAAACAACACTATGGTTTTTTTTAATATAACTAAACCACCATCATGAAAACAGATCTTAAAATCTAAATGATATTTCTCCACAAAAATTTCCCAAATAGCCCAAAGAATGAAGCTTTAAAAATACTTGCTTGGGTAATAGACAAATAAGAATTCATCCCCACGTTCCCCACATTCCACTTTACAACTTGTTGCAAACACACACTAGAAAGACAATATTTGCAATTGTGATGAAACGTTGCTGCAAACAAACTCACACAATGTGCAATCAATTCAACACACCACCTCCTTACTGTTTAACAAAACTTTTCATTCTGGTTTTGAAAGCATGCAAGTTTCGAGATAAACTGCTCTTCAATCCTGTGTAATTCCTTCCACAATTAATGCTACGTCGTTTAGATATCGTGCTGATACAATATTTAGATTCAGTAAAAAAAAAACTTCCAGTGTTGCAAGACATAATGTGACAATGTGAAATACTTTGTAGCTTTTTATGGATGACATTTGCAAGTAAAGGGAGATTCACAGATGAAAGGATTCTCATAACTATGTCAACAAGGAGACCCGTTCAATGCTGCCAGTGAATCAAATATTTTAGCAAGCAATCCATAAGATTAAATGGTCTCATTGTGAGGCTTAATAGAACTGTGTACAACGAATCCAAAAATTCCTTTGTCCCTTCACGCGGATCCATGATGCACAATCATAAAATGCCACAACCCAAAACATGATGCACAATTGATTTTATGCCACTCCCTATGCCACATGCAATGAAAGGAAGCACTTTGTAGATCCCTGGAACGGTAGATCTCCTAAAAAAATGGAGCAAAACTATCACTTATGTTCCAATATAGATCTAGAAAACCATAGAAAACCACACTCACACATAGATATAAATAAGGAGAAATAAATCTCACAACAGAAATCAATAGTAACACATTATATTAATCTCTCTATGGACAAAACAATAATACTCAAGACTCTCTCACATATTCCTTACTTTCTCGCGAGGGAATCAAGCCAGATCTAGCTTTGATACCATATTAGAAAATAGAGAGAAAGAAGAGATATCCATTAAACACAACACCAAACAAACTATATCTTATTGATCTCATAGACATTACATATATACGAATACATGATCTTTCTAGATGCGAGAATGTTCGATCTAGATTACTAAAAATAGCTAGTACACCTATTAACCTAGGTACTAACACAATACAACTTAGGAAAACTTGGAATTCATGGAAGCATTACTTCCAATAAAAAATGGAAAGACAAAATTAGAATGAAACTTACACACTAAAAACTAGCAGTTGACAGGGGAGAAAAATACACCTGGAGACTGCCCAAGTAGTACGCTCTATCTCATTAATTATAAAATAAAAAATATATAAATTCACATTCAGTTTAGGGAGATAAAAACCATCTCCTAGAAAATAGGAAATAACTCTAATCTGGACACCCATGTAACCGTGAAACAAACTTTCGACATTAATTTTCAACTTTCCCCCTTAATGAAGAAAGGATTCACTTGCACATGTAACATCTCCCTAAAAAATTCGAATTCAGTCTTCCCAAGAGGCTTGATGAAGATATCAATAGCATTTTCATAGGTGTTACAATGTTCAATAAAAATCTCTTTGCACTGAACCTTTTCTCTAACAAAATGAAACTGAGTATCAATATGGTTTGTGTTTTTATGAAAACAAGATTATTTGTGAGCTTTATTGAACTTTGGTTGTCACATTTGATGACTATAAAATCCTTTTATTTTTCTCCTGCATGATGAACGAGACTCCTCAACCAAATTGCTTCACAAGTGGTTGCACATACAACTTGATATTGTGATTTTGCTAATGTGAAAGATACAGTACTATTATTTTTATTGTTCCAAGAAATGACCCCAGACATAATATTTAAATCATACCATGTTATATATTTTTTATCCTTTAGATCTCCAATCAAATATAAATCTAAATCTGAATAGCTTGTTTGTATAACATCAAAATAATCAGTATATTTAATGCCAAAATTTACGATTCCTTGAAGATACCAAAGAGACACCTCTTGCTACCACCGAATGATTTTCAAAATGTTTTGTCATGAACTCACTCAAGACACTAACTAAATATGCTAAGTCAGGTCTGGTTGTTGTAAAAAAAATCAAACTTCCAACCAAATGTTTGTATATTGTAGCATCCACCTCTTCAGAACCATCATCATTCTAAAATTTAACATTATGTTGTGTAGGTACTGACGTGTCTTTACACTGATCCATTCTTAATTTCTTCAATAATTCCTTGACATAATTACCTGAGTAACAAAATTATGTCAAGAGTCCGTCAAGACTTCAAGACCCAAACAATAATGCAGTTCTCCAATGTCTTTCATTTCAGTTACATGTGACATTTTGACTGTAATTTCTTCAACGAATTCATTCGAATTTCCAATAACAATCAAATCATCAACATATAAGGAAATCAACACAATCTAGCACATTGAATCAAATCTAGTATACAAATTTGGGTCATTTTTACTTCTCTTATAACCATGTAGTAGGAAGAAAGAGTTTATCTTTTCATACCAATATCTACGAGCCTATTTCAATCCATACAACACCTTCTTTAATTTACAGACAAAGTGTTCGTACCAATTTTTAATAAACCCTTTTGGTTGTGTTAAATATACTTCTTCCTTCAAATCTCCACTTAGAAAAGAAAATTTCACATCTAGTTGGTGTAAACTCCAATGGTACTTCATAGCTATAGCTATTAACATTCTAATGGTATATACCTTAGCTACAAGAGAAAAACTCTCCTCATAATAAATTCCTTCTCTCTGTGACTACCCTTTGGCCACTAGCGTAGCTTTATATGTGTCTACACTACCATCTGCTTCGAAGTTAGGTTTAAATAGCCATTTACAACCTATGGGTTCTATTCCTTTTGGAAATTTAACTAATTCCCAAGTTTCATTTTTAAATATGGACTCATACTCTTCTTTCATAGATGACCTCCATTCATCATACTAATTTGTTTCATTATAATTTATGGGTTCAAAAACATTTAAAATACTACTCATAAGAGCATAATATTTGTATCTTGTAGGTAAGTGAGTCCTCCTACTTGATTTCCTTGGCAACAGACTTTCCTCAATTCTACCATGTGTGATTTCCTGCTCACCTATGAATGGACTTCAACTGTTGAATGTATCCACATTGTTAGGTTCATCTTTTGTTGTTGTTGTTGTTGTTGTTGTAGATGGTTGTCTTTGGCTTCATCATTACTATCATCAATCAGTAAAGGCATGTGCCACTCCTTATAACTTCTATCCTTATTCCCTTCATCAACTTGTTCATCAAATATAACATCTCTACTTGCAAACACCTTGTGAGTAAATGGATTAAACATCTTATATCTTTAAAATCATAATAATACCTACAAATATCGACTTTATCTCTTTAGCATCCAATTTCTTCCTATCTTCCTTAGGAATGTGTGCAAACGATTTAGATCCAAATATTCTCAAGTGATGGACTACAGGTTCGAAACCATAGAAATCCTCAAATGGAGTCTTAAGATCAAGACACCTAGTTGGACTTTTGTTCATTAAGTAAATTGCAGTGCTAATTGATTATCCTCGAAAACCATTGCATAGGTTCTTACCTTTTATCATGTTGTGTGCACAGTCCACCAGAGTTTTGTTCTTCCTCTCTACAACTGCATTCTGATGTGTAGTGTGGGGTACTGTAATTTTTTGTGCTATCCCATGATATTTGCAATATTTGATGAAGTTTCCAATCCTGTATTCTCCCCCTTGATCTAAGTAGAGAATTTTAATGGCTTTCCATGTTTACCATTCAACCATATTTCTAAACTCTTTAAAATATTTGAAAGCATGATTTTTCCTTCTAAGAATGTATACTCGGGGATATCATGTGCAATAATCAACAAATAACAAGAAATAATAAGCTCCACCTAAGCACCTTGTCTACATAGCTCTACATATATAAGTATACACAAGTTCGAGTATCGTTCTTTCTCCTATTTAAGCTAGAGGGAAATTCATCCCTGTGCATTTTTCCAAGTGCATAACCTTCACAATCAATATGTTCATTCTTTAAAACAAGAATTCCATCAACAATAGCTTGTTTATGTAGTAGAAATAAGTCATGAAGGTTGATGTGACCAAACCTTTGATGCAAAAGAATCTCTATTGTCATAGTCATTGAAGTTAAAGCTTGGTGTGCCACGCTTCTACCATTCAACTTATAAAGTCCTCCAACTCATAATCCTGATGCGACCGACTTTTGATGAGCCAACAAATCCTTTATATATAGTAAGTTTTAAAAAATTCTACCTTTCAATTCTAATCTGCAATCATGGAGATATATATCATTTTTTTTTAACACCAATTACATACATGACATTCTGGATGCGCCTGATATTACCATTAGGCAATATCACAGGAGTATCTCCATACCCTTTAATTTTATACTATTTTTCATCTCCCAAGAAGATGTTCGCACCATTGCTGGTCTCCTTAACATTTTCATACCAATGTTTATTTCCTACCATATGAGTGGATGCTCCAGAATCCACAAACCAAGTTTCAACCTCATATGTCTCAGTATAAAGAGCAGCATAGAACACAAATAATTTAATATCATGATTCTAATCTTCGCCAATAAAATTCCATCTATGTCTCTTGAGTCTATGTCTGGTTTCATCAGTATTATTTTTATAACAATCTCTAGCAATATGACTAGTTCTCCCATAGTAAAAACACTTAGTTCCTGAATCATTTCTAGCAGATGACATACATTGAAATGGCTTTTTCTAGGATGGACCACCAATTTTTTGTGGTCCTCCTAGTTTCCCTTTGAAGAACTTTTTCTTCACCACCAATGCCTAATTTGTATTTTCAAGTTTCAGATTTATACACCTCTCTTTGTCATGCATGAAGATCTTTGTCAACTGTTGAAAAGTGGGAATTTTCTCCCTCATCGCAAGCCCTGTAATGAACATTTGATAATCCTATGTCATACCATTTAATGTATTTGTGATGAGATCTATATTGGACAATTTCTCCCCTATGTCACTCAACTTGTCTCTCAGATATTTGATCTATTAGATGAATGTAGCAACAGATTCATTCTCCTCCATTATGATGGAGAGAATCTTACTCTTCAGAAGCAATAGGCGATTTTTATTTTTGTTCCATACAAATCCTTGAGCATCCCCCAAATTTAATTAGTAGTTTTACATTCTCGAATGTGAGAGATTATGTTGTCTTTTAGTGACATCTTCAATAACACCTTCACTTTATTTTCCCTCTTCTCCCAATCCTGAACTGATGTGGTTGTGGCACCACCAGCTGCAGTCAACTTTGCTTCATATTCATTTGCAATTGTCCACACACTAACCCTCAAGCAATTTCTACAACTTGAACTTCCATTCGACATAATTTGTCCCATCTATATTATTTCTCTCATTTAGGTACATCTATGAAATGTGATTATTCCTTGTGAAAAAACCACAACTCCACAAACAAATCTAGTTTTCCAATCTATAAATCCAGTAATCTAGAACTTGATCTATAAATCCAACCCCATATCCTCCAATATTCAATGTATGGATCAAACTCCAGGTCCTCCAACAAACGATCTACAAATATAACTCCAAATCCTACAAAAGTTGATCTGGGGATCGAAATCTCGATCCTCCAACATTCGATCTGCGGATCTAACTCCAAATCCTCCAACAACTCTAGATCCAGGTGATACATATCCAACTCTAGAAAGATGGCCTTCAAAAAATGCTAGACAGGACTGCCAACTCAAGCACTTTTGGTCTTGTGTCACCTCCAACAAGCAAAAACACCAGCTCCCTTTCATCGTACTACAGGTCATGCTGACGAAAAATTATGTAAGTTTTCTAGATCACAGGGGGTTTGACCCCTAAAAGTAGCATTGATCATCATTGTTTCACAGTGCATAACCAACACTAATTGACACGGGTTTGAACCCTAAAACCAACATTGATGAGGCTTTCTCAAAATATCAATGCTCTGTCGTAAAAGAAATTGAATTAGCCACCAAGGCTTACATGCTCTTATCCATTAGGGATCTCAACCACTAAGGCTCAACTTAACCACCAAGGCTCTCAATCTAGCCACCAAGTCACATTCACCACATACCCAATTCTTTGTGCTCTGGTACCATGTTAAAAAATGGAAAGACAAAACTCGAATGAAGACTACACACTGAAAACTAGAAGCTCACAGGTCGGAAAGCTACACCTAAATACTTCCCAAGCAATACGCTCTATCTTGTTAATCATAAAATCATAAATATATAACTTTACATTCAATTTAGGGAGATAAAAACCACCTCCTAGAAAATAGGAACTAACTCCAATCTAATATACACACACAACAATGAAACAAAATTTCTACATTAATTTTCAACTCCTAACAAAAACTAGATTTAATATGCAGCTATCAACCATAAATGGGTCAATATAAACTTAAAATTGCATAATTCCTTTGTCATTAATAAAGTATGCTCAATGAAAATACCGTCTCGCTTTCTCATGAATTTGGGATGTTTGTTTTGTCAAACCACAAACACATTAGACAACTCTTTACATGAGGTGATTGACTTTATGATTTAGTTCATATATGTGTATTTGAGTGGTTCAACAACAATATATGCATCCGTGTTAGTATTTAATGAATTAATAATCATTTAATTTAAAATTAAGCCTATGCGCCGAATAGACATCACACAGGTACCAACTACATTAATTTATAGTCATGTTTGGTTCCATATTGCCAATGGGAAAATTAAAAAAGTGTACATTGTTTATGGTTTAAGGTGGTTATTGTGATTGTTTTAGACGGTGCAATGTTTTGGATGCTTCGAGATAACTTACTTTAAGATAATTTGTTTATGATGGTTCTTGTACATTCCATTGAAAATTTTACAATGATTTAATCATCAAAAATTGGAAATGAAACAAATCATACCATATTATTATATTATTAGGTTTGAAGCTTTCAAGGGTATTAATACATGCTACAACATTTCAATGAAATGTTTTACATGTTTAGCATTGCATGTAATGTGAGATGTTCAACCTTGTATATAACTTCATGCACATGGTTCCATTTTCACTATTTGAATCACATGGATACCCTTGACTTGTATCTTGAATGTTGTGGCCAGGGCAGAACAAAAATTCATCCCTTATAATGACATAAGGCCTCTACCCTCTTTGCATTGAATACGACAACCCAAAGCTTGTAAAATTAGATATTGGTAGGAAATTAAGAGGAAAGGCACAAATTTCACACACACAAACAATACAAGTTGTTTCTCTCTCTATTAAGCACACAAACTTGATTAATTGAAATGAGCCCAATGTGGGGTATTTATCCTTTCTAACTAATGACGTAACTAAAGCTCCATCTCACTAACTTCATCACGCAAACTCGCACCGGATTAAATATTTCTAAATATAGAATAAACTCAAATTAACCCGGACTAACACAAGTTAACCGAGACTCTAAATATACACTACATTACATGTGGCGGTAATTATCTATTTTTAACACTCCTCCTTAATTATGATTTCTAAACTAAGAGATGACTCATGAAAACTCAAACATGTCTACTAGTCTTGGTCTCAGCTAGGCTTACAACACATAAGTTTCCTATATGAAACTCAAATAAATTTTCCTGCTAATGGCTTAGTGAATAGATCAGCCATTTGATCGCTCAATTTATAAGGACCTAAATAGAGTTCTCCATTGCTCACAAATTATTTAATAAAATGGTATCGTGTATCAATATGTTTTCTCTTTTGATGAAACACACTATGTTTCAATAATGCAATGACTTGGGTGTTGTCATAATAGATTATTGTTGATCTTTCTTGTTTCTGCTAAAGTCCATCCAAAATTCTTTGTAACAATTCTGCTTCACATGTTGCTAATGTCATTTTTACATATTTCTCTTCTGCTGATGAAAGTATCACAATAGGCTACTTCTTAGATGCCCATGATACCACACCTGAACCAATATGAAACACATAACGAGAAGTGTTATTCCTATCATCTAAACTTCGAGCAAAATCATTGTCAGCATATCCAATCAAATCTGTCTTTTTTGTGATTTTCATACAATATGCCACAATTTGTAGCTCCCGCTATGTATCTCAGAATGATTTTGCCGGCTTTCCAATGTGAGCCTTTTAATTCCTCCATAAATCTATAAATCAAACTAAGTCCTTACATAATATCTAGTCTTGTTGTTGTGAGATACATATTGTTGCCAACCATTATTTGACCAGAGTTAAATTGACATGTGATCCTTCATCATCCTTACTCAACTTTGTACTTGTCGTTGCTAGTGTAGGAGAAACTTTACAACTTTCTATTCTGGATATTTTTAGCAATTCTTTTGCATATTTATTTTGAAAAACAAAAATCATTTTCTCTCATTGCTCAACTTCTATGCCAAGAAGTTTTTTCATAAGACGAAGATATGTGATTTGAAATTATTCCTTGCAACTTTAAACTGATAGAGTTCAAGATCACGAAGATAAATCATATCATCCACATACAAAGAGATAATCAGAATTTGACCATGCTTATTTATCTTTGTGTACAACGTTTGTTCAATGTTTATTTGGCTAAATCCATTCTTGACCATATAATTTTCAATTATGTTATACCAGGATCTTGGAGCTTGTTTAATTCCATAGAGCGCTTTATTTAATTTGTAAATTTTATCTTCATGACCTTCACTGAGTCTTGCTACTAGTGATTAGCATTATTTGAACTATTCAAAACTCCTAGACTTTTACTTCAAAAAATAAATCCATGCCTTTTAACTGAAATCATCAATGAATGTGAGGAAGTAAAAAGTTCCACTAATCTATTGAGTCTAGATAGGTTCAGAGAGGTTTGTACAAACTAACTCTAGTGTTTTTTTTACTCTATATGCAACTCCTTTAAGAAAAATTTCATGGTTTTTCTTTCCCAAGATACAACACTCATAAGTACTAGAGTGTTCTTTGATTGGAGGTAATCCTCTCACCATTAGTTTCCGATGTAACAATTTAAAACTAGAGAAATGTAAATTCCCCAAGCCAAAGTTCCATAATAATAACAATTAAAACATGCAACCGTAAAAGTATGGACTTGGTTTTTGTAATTCATGATGAGGGGGAATAATTTGTTCCTTGTTATCTACAATTTTCTATAAACTTCTTGCTTGGGGGACTTTCATATATAACAAAATATTGTCCCTCAAAAATAATTGTTCATCCCTTGTACATTAACTAACTCACACTTATTAGAATATGTTTTAAACTAAGAACATAATATACCTTTGATATTGTCTTCAACTCCCCTTTCTTGGTTAGAATGTTGACCACTCCTTTGTCATCTACATCCACAGTGTTGTTAGTCCCAATTGTACCTCTATCTTGATAGGTTCATCCAGATTTGCAACAATATTCTTGTTTCTAATCATGTGGTTACAGAAACCCCTAGTTGATAACCAAACATTATTAGAAGGTTCATGCATGGTATGGAATGCTAGGAACATGGAGTCATTATTTTCTATAGTTACATTAGCATTTTTGTTTCCTTGATCAACAATCCTCTTCCTGCGATACCTTTGAATATTGACCAAATTTATTGCAATAATAACATCTCATCTTTGATTTATTGAATCTTTGATTGTCGTTGAATATTTTGTTGTTGGTTCCACTTTCATTTTCTTGCTCTTCTCTGCGATCTCTCTGACCACCATTTATTTTGCCCCATCTTGTACCTTGACCTTTGTCCCTTAAGATAGAAACTTGGCTTTTAAAAGTTGTTTCTAAGGAGGAATCTTTATTTATTTTATCCTTGTCTCATGGAATAGAAGTGATCCCATAAATTCATCAATTATTAACATTGCCAAATACTTGTCTTCTTCAATAACTACTACTACAATATCAAACTTAGTAGACAAAGATCTGAGGCCCTTCTCAACCAATATTTGATCTTTAATGTAATCACCATAAATCTTTAATTGGTTTATAATAGTCAAAACCCTATTCCTGAATGAATTGATATTCTTCATTTCTTTCATTTGTAGACTTTCAAAATCTCTCCTAGTATTATGCAACTTAACAATATTGACTTTGGGCATACCTTGATAGCTCATCACCAAAATCTCCCATATTGTGTTTGTTGAAGACGTGGTCATAATTTTTTGGAATACTATTTACATCCATTTCTTGTTGGATAATATCCAATGCTTATGTATTCTTATTTTTGTTTATCCTCAATTTCTCCCTTTTTGAATTAGTGAGCACATTTTACCTTTCCCTCTTTAGATTTTGGAAATCGAATCCTGGTATAGTCCCAAACAACCTGAGCCTTTAATATTGTCTCCATCTAAATGACCCACATATCATAGTTTTTCCTTATGAACATTAAAAATTACAACTGAAATATTGTTAAAATCATATACTATTTCCTTTAATCTCCAAAAAAAAACACAACACCAAAAAAATACCTTTCTTCCAAAACTTTTATAAAAACACTCTTACCATAAGAAAACCTTAAAATAAAACTATAGACTTCTCTTTTAAAAAATTAATAATGTGAAACCCGTTTTCTTTGATCACTCCCAAGAAAATACTTTAAATCTCCTTTCAATATATCCAAAAATAATAAATAAATAAATAAACAAAGGGGCCAGGCAATGGTAGTCCCTGCCGGATATGAAGAGCCCCACGCTCTACCTGTACATTAGTATTGTAAAAATAGTCACGTTACAGATAAAGCTTATAAGGTAAGGAGGTCCACACTCTCCACAGTTGGACCTACACCGAAACGAGTAATTAATTAATTACTTAATTAATCTAAAATGCTAACAAATTATCTCATTAATCTAAAGTAATTAATTACATAGCTCTGCCTAGAGCATTACGTTATTGGATTATGCTCGAAATGCCAATATTGATTCCTCTTAATTGTACTGTGAAAAGGTTTTTTTAAATGAAAGGAAGACTGGGTTGCGCTAGAGTAGAGTTGCCACTGACAAGAGGATGTAGTGGCAGGCCACTAATCGAAATGGGCCAAATCGTTGGCCTTTTACACAACGTCTTGTAATTTTAGGTTGTTCGATATGGAAGATAAGACGGAAATAGAAAGCCTGGTTATCAACTTCTATCCAGCCTAACGTTCGTTTGGCAAGTCGGAAAAGAAAGAATATAACGGGAAAGGCAGGTTCGTCCTTGTTACAGATACCTGCCTGTAACTCTGCTGCTTGGGGCAATTCGGCATTAATTGCCCTCTGAACTAAAAAAGAGGAAATACGTGAGTGATGGATTTGCCAGAAAAGGTATGTTATTAATTAAATAGAATTTAAATGACAAAAATTAACGAAATATGTGAATCTGCGTAGTTCAAAATTCCAACATTCGACCGTGGAGAGGTATAAATGATCAAACGCTCCCACTACATGGAGTCACGTCCCTTACCTTCTCATATTTCGAGGGACGGCAGTGGCAAGATGCGGTAATGGTGGAGGAGTGCAGACACTGGAGTAGAATCGCCGCTGATCAGTGATAGTTGCAGGGCGGCTGACGAGAAAAGGCCAAATCATTGGCCCCTTACATGGCGTCTTATCATTTCAAGTTAATCTAGACGAAAGATAATATGGAAACAGAAAACACTACAGAGCAACGACACATGTTTTAAAACAATGTGGTATGGAGACAGGTGGTATGCCGACCTGGAGACCAATCGTTCAAATGAGAGATGGTTGTAATTTAATATCACTCCACGACTTAATAAATTAAACAATAGAGTAATATTTATTAAGTGTGTTATTTAAATTTTTTTTTTAGAAATATACAGCTATAATACATGCAGAGATCGCAGCATAATAAAAATTGACAATTGAATGAAATACAAATCACCACTTGTCGCTCTTTTTCCATAACGCTACGCCCAGTGCCCAATGTGCACTATGCACAAGTGACACTTAATATTGATCTCTCTGTAACTTGAATGAGGGTGGACATTTCCTCCTTAAAACATGCATGACTCTTTGTTAGACCTTATTTCGATTCCATGCCACACTGAACCAAGAAAGCTGAACTCTTCTATTTACCTCGCAGCCATATACGTAGGAAAATGTCTTGAATCCACACTAAACCAAGAAACCTAAATTCTTATATTCACATGGTAGCCATATACGTAGGCAAAATGCTTCGAATGGTCATTGTATTGAGCAGGAGACTCACCAGAAGGTATGCTATTCTTTTGGGTCTTTCCACCACGGAGAAGGAAACTAGTTAGTGTTTCTGGGATCTCAAGTGTGTTCCCGGTGGTTGTACCTGCCTTAAAGGGATAGTTAATGTTTGTCGGATCTCAAATGTGTTACAGGTGGTTGCAACTACCTTGAAGGGAGGGAACATTTTTGTTTGTTACAGGTAACATGTTCACTATCAAATGAGCTCATTGATTACATCTAACTACCGTTCTAATTGTTCTTTGTATTTGAGTGAAGTTCATTCTATGAATTTTCAAGCTTTAAATTTTAGAGGAAAAGAATAAATCCAAGAATTTGTTCAATCCGAGAAAACAGTATGTAATTGTTTTCCCAATTCACCCTGTTACAATTCCCAAGCTACTCACCTCTGAAAGAGATAGAGGTTCGACCCAAATCAAGGTAAATCGTATAAGGAAACTATTTCAATTCCCAAGCTACTCACCTCTGAAAGCGATAGAGGGTCGACCCAAATCAAGGTAAATCGTATAAGGAAACTAAGCTGTTTTCGCACCTTGGGTTCCATTTAGAACCATAGCCAGTGCTCAGAATTAATTCTCTACAATCTCCAGCCAATTGATAAAACCCTTAGTCCCTTGTTTTCGCACCTTGGGTTCCATTTAGAACCATAGCCAGTGCTCAGAATTAATTCTCTACAATCTCCAACAAATCGATAAACCCCTTAGTCCCTTGTGTTACGCTTTATTTAGCCAGAAAGAGAGATTCAAATTTATATCCAATGAGAATCTTTGTTTCGGAGAAGTTGCTCTCATGAGCAAAGGAAAACAGAAAACTAAATAAAACCCTCAAATTCCCTACCAGTTCAAAGGATTATATAAATAGGTTCTGAATTGTAATTCTAGGATTCATTACGCTGAAGTTTATGAAATTTCTTTGTATGGGAAAAGCTTAAGATATATTGTCTTTTTAATGTAAAATGCTTGTCTTTATAATGTAGAATGGCTAAAAAATTGTAGAGAATTGCAGAACTGACCTTTAATTTCCCCTTGCAGATCGGCCAATCATCCACAAAGATATTATGAAATAGGACGACACTTCAGCAATAATTGACAGAAATATAAATATAAACACTTTCAGATGACAACCCAAATTCATGCATATCCATTTACTAACTCATCCGCTACCTTGAAGTAGTGAATAAATGGCGGAAAGCTCAGAAAGGCTATATAATATATAATAATAATGTGTCATAAGGTTCTTCTGAGTAGGTACATACCAGAGCACGTCCAGGGTGGAATTCAATTCCTGTAGACTGTAGAAGCAGTGGCTAGAGGATTATATAAATATGTTCTGAATTGGAATTCTAGGATTCATTACGCTGAAGTTTATGAAATTTCTTTGTATGGGAATAGCTTAAGATATCTTGTCTTTTTAATGTAAAATGCTTGTCTTTATAATGTAGACTGCTTAAAAAATTGTAGAGAATTGCACAACTGAACTTTAATTTCCCCTTGCAGATCGGCCAATCATCCACAAAGATATTATGAAACAGGACGACACTTCAGTAATAATTGACAAAAATATAAATATAAACACTTTCAGCTCACAACCCAAATTCTTGCAAATCCATTGACTAACTCATATGCTACCTTGAAGTAGTGAATAAATGGAGGAAAGCTCAGAAAGGCTATATAATATATAATAATAATGTGTCATAAGGTTCTTTTGAGTAGGTACATACTAGAGCACGTCCAAGGGTGGAATTCAATTCTTGCAGACTGTAGAAGCAGTGGCTCTAGTTGTCACCTGGATGTCTTTCTGGATTTCTGCTTGAGCCTTTCACCTGGATGTCTTCGTTGATTTCTACTTGAGCCTTTTGCCCCAATATCTTATTTTTACAATGCTTGAGCTTTCTGCCCTGAATATCTTATCTTTTATGATACCAATACCAGAGTTGCATGCTAACAACCATGTGGAATGGGCCTTGAGAGACACGTGTAAAGGATTTGGAAGTGGCCGCTAAAACATTGGATATAAAGAAATGGGTAAGAGTATATCAAAATCATTGCACCATAAAACTTTTGATAATTTATTTTAGATGTAGGCAAACTTTGCCTCAACCAACATACGTGGGATAAGATGATATTGCAAACTTTGCTTCAACCAGCCTACTTTGGATAAGATGATATTGCAAACTTTGCCTCCACCAGCCTACTTTGGATAAGATGATATTGCCTCAATCTTTTTGTATCAGGCAACGTGAAGGCTGTAATAAGAGGTCAATTGTTTTCTGAACCAAAAAATTTGCTTAAAATTTTGTTGAATGAAATTGGGATCATTAAACTTAGGTTAAAATGCAAAAACATTGAAAAAAAATCGGTCAAAGTATAAACTCATGGTTGGTCAACGATCGAGCGATCGCTAATAGTGCCAAGTAGGGACTAATAAAGCTTCGTCGAATTACTCACTAATCTCACACTTGTGAATTCTCTTTGAGCATGTACCCAAGTGAGTGTAATTGATCTTTTCCAAGGTCGTGGTTTCATCTTCGTCTTTTTAATCACTTAACCTTGCTAATGAGGGATTTGTTGTGGAGCTAACGCATTAGCACGATGAATGGTAAGTCCGAGACCTATAAGGCGACTCGCTTGTCACACCTGTTTTTCTATAACGCAGGTCTATAGCTTGGAGGGTGCGTTACTTTGTGCTCTACACAAAGTATTGTTGATTTCTTTGCTTTGAACCAAAAATTAAATGTGTGCTTCACACAAGGTATTGTTAATTTCTTTGCTGGATGTAATTTTGCTTTGATATTAATTTGTAGAGAAAGCACAAATTTCACATGCACAAATAATATCTTTTTATTAATCATATAAATTTGATTGAGTATAATAAAACTAATATAGAATATTTATTTTTTTAACTAATGAATCAACTAAATGTCATTCAGATTCACTTTATTTAGAAAAATCACATTAAATTTAACCTTTCCAAACATAAATACAACTCAGACTAACACAAATTAACTTAGACTATAAATCTAAACTTCACTACCTACGAGAGTAATTAGCTATTTTTAATTATATTACCGGTGTGGTGGGTTCTCTTCCACCATGCAGATATTGCCTCGGCTTTCATGGTGCAAACAACAACATAATCGTAAGAAATAATTGGACGCGTTGGTAATATGCTATTTATGAGGGAAAATAATTTTCTTATTTAAATTGTTTTGTAGATGATCAGTAATATCGTTGGCAAGCAAAATATATTGTTCCCATTGTTGTGTGATGTTTGCAAAACTAACAAAAATAAATGTTCACAAAAATGAATCCAGACCCCATATTTCCTTGGACTATCCCTAAATGAATCCAGACCCCATATTTCCCTTGGACGATCCCTAAATGAATCCATTCCCAATATTCCCCTTGATGCTTGCAAAACTGAACCCCATATTTCCATTCGATGATCCCTAAATGAATCCAGACCCCATATTTCCCTTGGACTATCCCTAAAAGTTATTGTTGGTATACGAAGTGAACTGTTTGAAAAAGGCAATGTCATTAAATTTCCAAGGAAATTCCATCGCTTATAGTATAGAGCGAGCAAAGTAAGGAATAGTTGAAATGGCACATGAAAAATAGAAAGCTTCACCCCATGCATGAATTGTTTTTTTTTTATTTTGAGGCCTTTTCTCTATATCCATCTACAAAGTCATTCCTACGTATGTAACTCTGCATCCTAGGAAAAATACCTATATTCCTTCTTAAGAGAAACTTGTGTTTCTCATGGTGCCCCCGTCCGTCCCTCCCTCCCTACCGTAGATTGGTTTCAGGATTGGTTTATAAACATAATTTCACCGGGCTTTCTTAGTCTCAGTATCAAAATCCAGTTGAGTAGTAAACTTAGAAATAATTCACTAATATTGATAAATGTCACCCTTCTTAATTGCAAATATATTACAAGATTGTCATGGGAAAGATCCTTGCAATAGTTTCACCCACTGCAATGGTTTTAGACAGAAGAGATAATGAAATTAGATCGGCTTCACTTAATGAACCTTGGACATATCATGTGTGTTTGTAGAATACTAAACAATATTATTAATTTCACTATCTATTGGAAAATACATCTAAAAAATCACATTATTTAACGCCCTACCAAAATGAACCCAATACATTTTCCCAATTCAAGAAACCCCTACTTTGGTTAGATATTGTAGGTATCTATTTTTTCATTAACATTTTTAATACCTTTTTATATATTTTAGCTAATTTTGAGCTCCGATACGAGTAAATGTAGAAACTCTTATCCACTATTATATTCTCAATAAATTATGTATATCCCCCATATAAATACAAAAAGTATGATATTATTTCCCAATAAAACCCAGTGGCTCACACTGAAAAAGAAAAAGAAGTAGCGTGAACTACAACACGAACATCGCTCATTCTAAAACTATAACCTCTAATTGAGGTGTCAAAACCATCCATCCACCCATTCAAATTATTTTAACTATATCATTTTTAAAAAGTAATTTAAATATCTCACATATATCACTTACGGTTATCTAATAAAAAAAAAAACATATTAAACTTGAAATTCAAAAATAACAATTTAGAATTTAAATATGAAATTATATTTAAAAAAATAGTTTTTTTGAAAACGACTCGAAATTCAAAAATAAAAATTTAGAATTTAAATAAACAAATTATATTAAAAAAAAAAATATTTTGAAAACGAGATGAATTAATACATGGTTAAGGCGAGGCAAAAATTATTATAATCTATTTTGTAAGAAAGATGAAGAAATCGTATTCATTATTATCATTTAACTTATAGTTTATATTTTCAAAATCTATAATTTTATCAATACAACAATTTAAAACTTATATAATAATATATTAAGTACTTTATATTGTATTTATATATATATATATATAATTTTTTTAATTAAGAAAAATTAATCTATTTAATATATTAAAATAACAATGTATCTTTTTGTAAAGTAAGAGTGGATCTTTCTATTCAATTAAAAAAGAGAAATAGTGTACAAATAGCAACCTCAGCGGTGGGGCCCACCAATATGACAGGACCACCCCAATCCATTGTCGCAAGACGACAAAGTAAACCTAGGGATGTGAACCACCAACGCAAACGAGCAATCCAAAACTAACCGTTGAATCCTAGGCTAAAGATCTAGCATATGAAAAACATATCGGGTGGCAAATAAGCTCACCTTTTAACAAACATATCGGACCCGATGAACCCTGTAAAGCATAATTTATAACCATATAAGGTCCATTTTTAGCATAATTGGCGATCACTTTTACCACCCGAAATCCACCATTTGCGCGCGATTTAGGTAAACAGCTTGAAACATAACTGTTGTATCAGACCCACCAACAAGCACACTCAATCCTAACCATGGATTGTCCTCGCTTCATCCAACGGATTGCGCAGACTAATAGCACCGATTGTTAGCGTGCGATGAGGGCAGTAATTCTTCCCGACCCTTGGCCACGTGTCGCGTGGTGAGTGGAATCGCTCCCGATTGTGAAAAACTGCTTCCAGCCTAAAGAGCATGCGATAAACCAGAAACCACCTGGAGGGCAGTAAAGCGATCACAGGAATACAAGCGGGGGTTTTGCACCTTCCGAGAAAATTTGGATTCTCGCAGAAGGGCCAAAGGAAGATGAATATCCCTCCTTTCGTCTATCCATCTTAGACTGCTAGTTTGTTATTACCTAGGTTAAGGAGGTCGACATAGACTTGCATCCTAAAAAAAAGTACCTCACATATATCATAACATTTGATAATGAATCTAGATCACCGAGAACCTGTCTATGTAGCTCTGTTTCGGAAATTTTGTCTCTTGATTTTTCTGGATGTTGTTGTCAGTCGCTTATGGCCCTGAATGAGCATCCCTCCTTCAACCTGTCATTTGTTATCTGCTCCCACTAGCAGCACAAGTCAATATGCTTGTTTTGTACCCCCTCATTTGCAAGCCAGTCTACGACTTTGCTGGCTTCCCTGCGAACATGCGCCAACCTAAGAATTCTCAACCTTCTTAGGTGCACTTGGATTATTTGGTAGACTTGTAGAAGCCTCCAGTGTTCTGAGATTTTCTCAGGAGTAGCGCCAACAATTATCCTCTTTACTGAGGTAATGGCTAATTTTGAGTCGGCCTCAATGATGACATTGTGAATGTTGTGCTTGATCAGTACTTCCAGGCAAAATTCCATCACCATGAGCTCAACCATATTGTTGGTTTCTTTTCCTAGATAACTGTGGAAGATGACTTGTATGTTTCCTTCCTCATCCCTCAAGACCGCTCCATAACTAACTTCTCCTGGATTCCCTTTTGAAGCCCCGTCTATGTTGAATTTTAAAAAGCCATGAGAATGGGGTTGCCAATAAGACTTATATGCTGAGGTCTTCTTGTTAATCTGCATTGAACCTTGAGGGGGATGAACCTTGAGCTCTAACTTCTCCAAAATTCTGGCCTCTGTTTGTCCGATGGGTTTGCCAGTAGCTGCACCTCCCAGGATATGAACAATCTCTTTGAGATGTTTAAGGATTAGTTTAAGGATGTTTCTCATGGAACTCACTTTCTCCTTGAAAATCTTGTTGTGGCGCTCCTTCCAGACATTCCAGATTATGAATCCCGGGGTCAGCATTGAGGCGGAGTTAATGATCTCATTGTCGGAAATAATTTTCCACCAATTCTTCAAGGTAGTAGTGATGTTATTCACATTTATATCTGTCTTCTCAAAGACTTCTCCAACCCAATTCCAAAGTATTGTAGTGAAAGTGCATCTATTTAGCAGATGATTTGTAGTTTCTTCTTTTTGTCTACATAAGTGACATCTTGAGCGTCCAACAAAGCCTTTTTCTTAGGCTATCCCACATCAGAATCTTGCCCTGTTGAACCAGCCACTTGAACGGTTTTACTTTCATCCAATGAGCATTTTCCTAGATTTCTTTTCACGTCTTATCAATGTTTGGAATGTTAAGCCCTGCATCTATTCTTTTGGCTTCCTTAAGGTTGAAGAGACCCGTCTTGTTCTTTCCCCATCTTGGTTGATCGTTCAAGTTTGAGTTCAAGATTTTTCTCTTGTCTAAAAGACCTTGAAGGGCTATAGCTTGAGTGTGTAACATGCCCATTCCACTATAATCTGGAAGTTTCCAAGTTCTCCATTTCCCATTGTTCCATGATTGGTCCCAATACTCACTTACCCACCTTAGTCCTTTGTTGATGGTATCGGTGTGAATCTCCTCTAATTCTTCACTTCGGAGATTGTCCTCCTGTTGCCAATTGTCCTCCCAAAACCAAGCCAGGTTCCCATTTCTGATCTCTCAAAAACTATGGTTTTGGACTAGGGCCATGTTCTCCCATGCCCTATTCCAAATTGCAAAACCTTTAACCTGTCATGTCATTTTGATTAGACTGTTCTACTTGCATTCGCTAGCATATTTATGCTTCTAGAGTTTTTCCGAGGGGGCTTGTATTTCTTTCAGCCATCTCCACAAGATTTTGAGACCATGAACTCTATTCAGAATTCATGGGTCATGAAGACCCAAGCCACCATGGGACTTAGGTTTGCATAATTTGTCCCATGCCACAAGGGCCCATTTCTTCTTTTCTTCACCTTTCCCCCAGAGAAAGTCTCTATGAATGTTTCTTATATTAGTAATTACACCGGCTGGTGCTGGAATGGCAAATAGCATATAGATAGGGATACTTTGGAGGAAAGACTTAGTGAGAATCAATCTCCCTGCTAGATTTAGTGCTCTACTTGTCCATTTACTAATCTTATCTTTTAGCTTATTAAGAGCAGGCTCCCAGATATCCTTGTGAAGCGGTTTGACAGTGAGAGGAACTCCTAGGTACTTCACAGGAAGTGATTCCCTTTGAAAGCCCAAAATTCTGGAAAGATTTCTTTGAATTGAAATATCTGTATTGAAAAAGAAATTCATTGATTTAATGAGACTTATCTCTGTGCCTTCTACCCTAGCAAACTCACTCAGAATCTATTTGAATGCTTTGGCTTCCTTGACAGTGGGTGTGCCTTGAAGCATAGTGTCATCCAAAAATTGGTGATGTGTCACCGTGTCCCCATCTTGAGTGAGTCTCATACCCTGAGTTCTCCCTTCTTCCTTAGCAGCTCTGATAGCTCTTCCTAACCCTTCCATCATTAGAGTGAAAATGAAAGGAGAAAGAGGATCTCCTTGCTTGAGACCTCTAGAAGATATGAAGGTTTTGGAAGGAGAGCCATTGAGAAGAATTGAACAACTAGTTGTGGTAACTATCGCCATAACCCATTTAATCCAACTGTAATCAAAGCCACATGCCTTTAAAATTGCTCTTATGTACGACCAGCTAAGTTTGTCATAGGCCTTTGCTATGTCCAGTTGCATTATCATTCCTACCAGTTTGTTGGTAATGAGTGAATGAATCGTTTCATGTGCTTGAATTATATTATCTAGAATTTGTCTCCCTTCCACATAGCCCGTTTGTTCCTCTGACACTAGGGTTGGGAGGAGAGGTTTGAGATGGTTGGCAATGACTTTGGATATAATTTTGTATATCACATTGCATAATTTTATAGGCTGAAATTTGTCTAGAGAGGTGGCCTTCTCCTATTTGGGGATTAAAGCTATGAAATATTCATTGAGTGCCTTTAAGACTTTCTTAAATCTTCGAGAGTCTTCCACTACCTCCAGCATGTCCTGTCTCACTATCCTCCCACAAGCTTTGAAAAAGTCCACATTAAAGCCATCCAGGCCTGGTGCTTTCCCATTTTCCATCTCTTTCACAGCTTTCTCAATTTCTTCCTCTATTATTGATCTATTGAGATTGAAATTATCTTCTCTAGTAACCAATTTAGGGATGTACTGAGTGAATTTTTCCGTAAACTGGTATCTATCTTCCGAGGTTCCCTCAGCAATTTTATGAAAATGCTGGAGTAGAACCTTCTCCATCTCTTCATGAGTGTTTCTCTCTATTCCATGTTGATCTATAAGTTTCACAATTCTATTGTTGTTTCAATGAGCTATGGTGGATCTGTAAAAGAATTTGGTGTTTCTCTCCCCTTCTTTAATCCATTGTACTCTGGATTTCTGTCTCTAGAGTATTTCCTCTTGAAGGCATTTGTTTTCCCACTCCTGCTGGAGTGACTCTACCATCTCTTTCCTTTCATTTGTATAGATTTTTGTGATAAGAATCTATTTTATTTCCTTTAGTTTCTTTTCCACCTCTCCTTTAGCTTTGAATATGTTACCAAATTCCTTTTTATTCCATTCTTTGAGTCTACCTTTAATGTGTTTGAGCCTACAATGAAGAAGGAAAATATTTGTACCTTGAAGGTGAATCTCTTCCTTCCACCATTTTTCAATGTTTGTGAGAAAATCTAAATGTGTGAGCCAAGCGTTCTCAAATCTGAAGTGGGTGTTCCTTGGTTTGCCAAAAAGGGAAGCTTCCAATTGGATAGGCTAGTGATCTGAACCCCCAAAAGGTAGTATGAGTGTAGTAATGTTCCTTCCCTTGAGAAGAAGTTCCTCTGAAACCATAAATTTCTCCAATTTTGAGGCCACTTGGGTAGGGCCCCATCTTTTGTTATTCCAACTGAAGATTCCATTTCTTGTTTCCATATCAACCAATTTCATATTGGTGATGAATTTCTGAAAGGAAATTGAGTCTATGCCAAGTGTTCTAGTTCCTCCTTTCTTCTCCATGAGTGATTTTGTTATGTTAAAATCATCTCCAAGAATCTAGGGTAGAGCTGGGTATCTCTTCTTCATATCCTCCAATGTTGTGAGGAGTCGAAGTTTGTCCTCCATTGGTTGCAGACCATAGACATTGGAGATCATGTAACATTGTCTGTCACCCATCGGTTGGAAAATCAGAGAAAGGTGATGTCTGGATGCCTCTACATCAACCACACCAAATTTTTGTGGATCCCATAGAGTGAGAATACCACGAGCATATTTATTTGCCTTAACTTCAAGGTATTCATATCTATTTACCCATTTGCTATGTTTTTCGTGGATCCTCTCCACTAAGCATTTTGTTTCTTGTATGAAAACTATGTCAGGTTTTTCCTCTCTGATTCTTTTACCTAGATTCTTCTAATTTCTTCTGCTCTCTAGTTCTTTAATGTTCTATGTTGTGATTTTCATTAATGTGGGGTTTTAAAGGAGAAACTAGAAAGGTCTTTCATCCTTCCTGAATCAATCATGAGTTTGCCACACTCCAGTAGTAGTTCTTTCTTTCTTTTTCTTCCCCTCCTCTTGCCTGGATTCCTTGTTAGTTTTCCTGTTATTAATCCTATTGAGGAAGTCTCTTTGTTTCCTTAGTTGTCATGTACTCTTTTAACTCTTGCAGTTGTTTGATGTGCCTTGCTAAGGAATATCTATTGGACCTTTTCCACGTCCTCCTGAGGGATGGCGTTTATTCCTAGGTTGCTTCCCTGTTCTAGAAACTTTTCTAGCTCTAGGTTCTCCCTTTCCAGGATCTCCTTTAAATCTTGATCCTCTGTACCACTTTCACTTTGAGTCATTTCATAGTCTTTTTCTGTTTCCATGGTACTGAAAGGGTCTGTTGTGTGTTCATTCTATTCCTAAGTGTACTCCATGCCGGTCTCTTTTTCTTTCCCCCTTGCTGTCTGATTCTCTGTACTCTTTTTATCCCTTCCATCAGCTTCTTTTTCTCCTAAGATCTCAAAACTGTTGTAAATTTTTGTTTTATCATTCACACAAGGGTTCTTTTATGTATTCCTTCCATCCACTTTTCCTTTTCATCCTACCTTGCTGAAACCTGTCTGGTCTTTTCCTTTATTGGTATTTATTTTCCTCCCTTCTATTGAGAGGACAGTCTCTGGAGAGATGCCCATGCTCATGACATTTGTGACATCTGAATGGAATATGTTCATAGTCAACTGCTTGAACCCATTCCTCCTCATAGACTTCTAAAATGACCTCATCTGGAAGGGCTCCTGATAAATCCATCTCCACACATATACATGCATAAGATGTATATTTTCCCCTTAGAGTTGCCTCTGAAATTTTTAATAAATGACTTAATTTATTACCTATAGCTTTAAAAGGCTTTGGCATCAAGTAATCTAAAGGTAAGGAGTATAGTCGAATCCATACCAGTACCTAAGTGAAGCTTTCTCATTCTGGCACAAATTTCATTTTCCATGGTTGCATATAGAGACCAACGGTTGCAAAGAAGTATGGCCCTCCTTCAAAAAATTTCTCTCTATCTTCCATGTTCATAAACACCACAGTGAAAAAACCTTTGGATCCAAGATGTATATTTAACTCCCCCTTTGGTTTCCAATTGTATTTTATCCAGGTGTAGAACGCTTTTTCTGATGGCCAGATTCTCATAAATTTTCATATGATGGCATAGTTAGCCATGTGATTCCTGTGCGTTTGCAGAGTGGGATCATTCAGAATAACTCGAGGATTTGTTATGGTCTTGGGTTTACAGGGCCCTATCTTAGCTCTATTCTTCGATCCTTGACCTCTGTCTTCCTCTTTCTCCTCCTGACAATCTTCTTCATGGGCCCATTGATCTACATTGGTTTTGCTGCCTTCCACCTTTTGAGTTTATGTTTTTTTTGCCTTGACCTCCAAAGGTTGTGGAGGTTTGTTCTTTTTCCCTCCTCTTCCTTTGTTTGCTACTATATCACTATAGGAGGGAGTGGAGTTCGCTCATCCCTGTGTCTCCATGGATGCTTGTTACCCTCTTTCACTTGCTTAGTTAAACCCTAGAACCAGCGCTGCCTCTTTCTGTAATAGTGCATATTTCATTTTTCTATGCTTCCCAAGTTTTACGAAACCCTCGAGTTGACAATTAAATGATCATTTAGAACAACAATGTACTTGATATAAACCATAAACATCCATTTATTTGAATGTATAATGAAATAAACATTGATATATATAAAATAGAAAATTTTCATATGTTTTTTCCAAAACAAACATTAATCTATATTAAAAATTCAATTAAAAATTCTATCATTTGATTTTGCCCAAATAGAAGTAGAACTATATTGAAATATATTTCTCTGTACTCATTTGGAGAGTTCACATTCATTTAAATTTGAGGGATTAAAATAAAATGCAGTCAATAATATCAGCTTTAACTTACAAAGGAAAATTCTATATAACATACCCGTTTTATCAAAACCTTCTTATAATTTAAGATACCCGTTTTTTCAAAACTTTCTTATAATTTTTGACCTCATAGTCAGATCTATACTGAAATTCCTATACATAATGTACCTGTTTCCATAAACAATTCGTATGTATTTTGCTAGGGTTGCTGGTAGCACTCAAGGCCTTGCTGCCCTGTCCAATCCTCACATTACCTACTATTGATTTCTCAATTGGTTCAGAAAGCCGTAATTGGGGAATAGTGTGTGCGGAATTAGGTATATCACTGGGAGAATAACCATACCGCATAGCCATCCAAAGCTGCAGTTACTCTTTAAACTTGTGTGAAAGAAAAGGGACAAATTTGGCTAATAAAACAAGCTTATTCTTTACAAACATTTTTATGAAGATCACTTGCACATTTCTAAAACTTTATTGGCAGGTAAGATTGTTGAAATTCCATTTGAAAATTTAAACCTAATAATGAATCTATTTATGTTCCCCTCAGTCACCATACTCATGGTCGATTATTTTACCATTGTCGGTGAGTTAACGACGGTTGAAATGATGTTTTATTACAATCATGCCATTAAAAAGTTTCTAATATGTGTAGAAATTTTGGAAAGTCTCGTGGTAACGAGATGCAGGATATAACCTTGGCAATATAAACCAAAATTAATTAAGGGAATCATAGGAATCTAAACCTTTTAATTAAGGGAACCGACCTAGTGAATCCTAACGATTGAACAATTTATGCATTAAATCCTTACTTATCACAAAATAAACGTAGAAAAAGAATGTACAGTAAACATTGAAAAAATCAATGATTTTATTAAAGGATATGAACATAAATTATAGCATTCTCGGCTAAGTAAAATTGTTAAAGTCCAATCCAAAGATAAGCCTTAATAATGAGTATCTCTCTACTCCTGCATGTGAGGGTAGTATTCATTGTCAATTATTTTATTAGTGCTTTTGATGCTTTATTACAATCATGTCATTAAAAGGTTTGAGATATGCATCGTAATTTTGGACGAGAGGCGTGATATACCAGCAAGTAAAAGCATGAAATTTTATTCAACAGAATTCATGAATCTTTATCATTGAACAATTTGTGCATTAAACGTTTATATACCAAGAAACGAAAGTAGAAAGAAATTATGGCAGCCACTGAAACAATCTATGGTTTTATTAGAGCATATGAAGATAAGATATTTTCGAGGGGGGCTAGTCCTTTGCAGAAGCATTATATTTAGGCCATTTTTCAACCATATTTACATATAAAAAGTCACATCAATCAATCACATATTACATCGATAACTACACGGAGAAGCTGCGCAGCGCCACATTAGGGAGGTTCGATTGCGGGCGGGGTTGCTATTTGAAACTGTTGAAAGTCTATTTACAAATTTAAACCTAATAATGAATATATCTACAATGAATATATCTACAATCTTGTCACTCAGGATAATATTTGTTTTCAATTATTTGACGATGGCCGTGAGTTAACCATAGTTACAAGTTACATCTTGAACATATTTCCTTACGGTAACAATACTTCTCGTTTATTTTATTCATGTTAATTTTGAAATTCCGATAATTGTAATAATTTTATTCAATATAAATATAAAAATCAATAGTTCTAAAATTAGAAAGATATTAAAAAAAATCACGTTTTTCAAACTCAAATACAAAAAATTTCACATTTTTTTTTTTTAATTAATATATATTTTTAAACTAAATATTAACAAAAAAATCACATTTTTATAAACTCAAATATTAAAATTTTTTCATAATTTCTTTTATAATTAATATATATTTAAAAACTAAATATTAAAAACATTGTGTAGAGTTTTTTTCCAGATTATCCCATTCATAATTCTTTGTATCCACATTTCGAGTCATCCACTGTGACTCATCATCACGATAGATCAAAAAGTATGTAAGGTAGATCTCGGCAGAATGAATAAATAGAGGTGTGAGATGGCGATGGAGTGAGAAAGATCGTAGCCAACGTACCTTAGGTTAGGTTAATTGATAATTAATAAAACTTTATGATTCATAAAACTTGATAATTATTACAGTTAGTATTTTTATATTAATAATTGAATTTTAATTAATTATCACATTGTTCTTATTAATGTATTTAGTTCTTACAAATATTTAGAATCCCTAAGAAATTTTTAGTATTTGGGAATATAATTATGATAGAATTAATTGAATTAGAGATAAATAATATTAATTATTAATTATATTTGTTTTATTAAATTTTTATTAGGAATATTATTAATGATAGTGTCGTTTTTTTTCTAAGGCAAGAGACGTTCCTTTCATCACTATTAATCGAAAAATAATTTACAAAATTTACAACAGTCCATCAAACCCTGTCGACTCCGAACAGGGTTGCTCACCCCCCGAGCCAAGGGCCTTAACATATGAGAAAGACTCGACAAGGGAAGATAGGCCAAAGAATAACTAGCCAAAGCTTTCCTCAAGACCCCACCACCAACCTGAAAATAGTGACTATCCCAGTCACCAATGGACCCAACAGTGGAAGAGAGATTTGTTTCTCGAAGACGTGCTAACTTTACTTCCCCATCCCACACAACTGCATCTAAATCTGACAGCCTCAAAACATATTTCTTTGCCCCATAAGCTAGAATTCCATCTTGACAAAAATTGACTTTTCCGCATAGTCGTACACTGGATAGCGTTGCATCCCAACCAAGCTGCTCGGTAAAATCTAACTGTTGATCAACGCCGCGACAATCAACGGACAAGCCCCACATTGCACCGCAGACTTGCCCGAGCTTTACCGTGCGATGGGGGCGGTTTCTCTCCTCCTCTCTCCTTCACGTGTCATCAAAAGTACGGAGTCGCTTTCGATTGACATAAACCGCCTTACGATTGAAAGTGGTGCGATCACCCTTAAACCGCTTGGGATGCGGTATTTCCTTCCTCCTAGCAGAACCATGGTAAAAATAGTTGTCTTCATAATCCTGAGCCCCATTCAAGACCACAGGAAGGTTGAGCACGCCGATCCACTTCGCCTTGTCGTGGGTAAAGAATCCGCACCCGGGATTTGTATTGAACTTGTTGGAATGAAGCCAGTTGCCTAGCTTAAGCTGGTGAATCCTGAGACGGGTATTATCAGTGCAGCTGAAGCCTACCTCCATATGCCTTCCACCTACCTGTTTGATGAAAGAGGGGAGATCCAACTAAGGATAGCTCATTGAATCCTTTCTTTTTCAGTTGAAACCTGAAACACTTCTTTGTCCTCTTCCACAAGTTTGAGACTAATAGTTTTCAGGTTGTCAAATGGCATTACTTGCCACCCTGTCACCACCTTGGTTTCCTTGCAGCTAACCCCTTGGTTGACCAAGAAATCCGCCAGCTTATTAGCCTTCCTGTGCACATGATTGAACCTGACAGAGAAAAGCCCCTGAAGGTGACTCTGTATTCTCTGGAAAACCCGAATTAATTTCCAGTGCTGAGAGACTTTCTCTGGCTCTGAACCACAATTGATTCTTTTAACCGAGTTAATAACCATCTCCGAGTCAGCTTCGATGATCACGTTGTAGTAGTTTTCCTTCTTCAACAAATCTAAGAATTGCTCCATTGCCATTAATTCTGCCATGTTATTGGTTTCTCTTCCTAAATGACAATGGAACAGAGAGAGGATGTTACCTACATCATCCCGAAGAGCTCCCAAAAGCCCAATGTTGCGGGGTTGCCTTTGGAGGCTCCATCTATGTTGAATTTCGAAAAACCTCTTGGAGGAGGTTGCCAGTATTCTTTTTCAGACTCCCTTTTTCTTACACTTATGTACTGGATTAGAGGGGTGATCCCTCGCAGACCTAATAGCCTGAGAGTTCTCAAGTCTGCTCCTGTGGGGGGATTTTTAGGAAGATTCTTGACTATTGAGCTGACCGTATCCTTGATCTACTTTAATATCTGATCAATCAGGTGAGAAGTGGGATTCTTTTCATTTTTAAAGATTCTCTTGTTCCTTTCTTTCCACATGTTCCAAATAATAAAGCTTGGCATGAGAGCCCAAGCTAGGTTGAGAACCTCATTATCTGAGAAATTTCTCCTCCATCTGTTAAGGGTGTTGGTAATACTCTCTTTATCCCTGTCAGACTGTTGAAAGATATTGGAAAAAGCATCCCATAGCCTGGAAGTGAAATTACAGCTGTTGAGAAGATGTTCCGTAGTTTCCTCTTGGGCCTTACAGAGCTGGCATATAGAAGGACCAAATATTCCACTCTTTCGAATGTTGTCCCAAATCAAGATTTTCCTTTGCAGAACCAACCACATGAAGAGTTTAATCTTAATCCAACCTTGATGTCTCCAGAGGTTTAGCCAGGTTCTACTCGAAGCCTGGATAACCAGCTCAAGGAGAATACTTTTTGCCTCCTTAATGTTGAAGATGCCTTTACTGTTGTTTCCCCATCTGAGTTGGTCTTGCCCTTCAGACACCAAGATCATACGTTGTTCCAATATTTGTCCAAAAGCCTTTGCTTTTGTTTCCAACATTTTATCATTCTTGCAGTCTATCTCCTTCCAAGTCCTCCATTTCCCGGTGTTGTGGGTATAATCCCAAAAATCTTTCACTCTAGTCAGACCTTGGGTGTCCGTTTCATGCTTAAGTTTCCAAAAATCCTCTCTTAATATTTTCGGTTCTTGTTGCCATTTGTCCTCCCAGAAAAGAGCAAGGTCTCGTTCTCTGATTTCCCAAAAGCTATTTTGTTGAACTAAACCTTTGTTCCCACAGGCTTTATTCCAGATGGTAGAGCCTTTAATGTTACCAGACATCCTTATGAGATCGGAGTGATTCTAGGAGTTAGCATATTTTTCTTTCCATATGCTTGCCCATTATGCCTTGGGATTTTTGACCCATCTCCACCATAGTTTGGCCCCTAGGACCTTACTTAGGATCTCCTGGTCATCTAGGTCGAGACCCCCATGATTCTTGGGCTTACAGATTTTTTCCCAAGAGACCAAGGCCCACTTCTTTCTAGCTTCCTCCCTACCCCAGAAAAAGTCTCTTTGGTTATTTCTGAATTGCTACAGAACTCCCTAAGGGGCTGGAAGTGCTGAGAGCATGAAAACTAGAATTGAGTGGAGCACTGCCTTTGTCAGCACGAGTCTGCCTGCCAAGTTTAAGGATCTGCTTGTCCAACTTTTGACTTTATCTCGCTTTTTGTTGATCAGTGGTTCCCAAATGCTTTTGTGCAGGGGATTTGTTGTGAGAGGAATTCCTAAATACTTTGAAGGGAGGGAGTCCCTCTGAATGCCAAGAATTCTGGAGATATTTCTCTGAATAGCAATATGAGTATTAAAGAATTTTTTTTTAGATTTGGTGAGGTCAACTTCCATACCTGAAGCCAAGGCAAAATCATACAGAATTTGTTTGTATGCCCGAGCCTCTTTGACGGTGGGGATACCTTGTAACATGGTGTCATCAACAAATTGTTGATGAGTCAAAGCCTGACCATTCTCCTTTAATGGAAGACCTTGAATTTTGCCCGTAACTCTAGCATGCTTGATAGACTAGCCAAGACCTTCCATCATGAGTATGAATAGGAAGGGAGAAAGTGGATGCCCCTGTCTCAGCCCTCTTGAAGGAAGAAAAATCTGAGAAGGAGAGCCATTAAAATTGAAAAACTGGGTGAGGTTACCAAGGCAATTAACCATCTGATCCAGTTGTGATCAAAACCAAACGCCTTTAACACTTGCCTGATATAGGACCAGTTCACTTTGTCATAAGCTTTTACTATATCCAGTTGCAGGATCATACCACCTCTCCTTGTGCTAGTTAAAGAGTGAACTGCCTCATGAGCTTGAATAATATTGTCCAGAATTTTTCTGCCTTCAACATATCTTGATTGTTCCCCCAAAATCAGAGCAGGCAGCAGAGGTTTAAGTCTGTTGGCCACAACCTTGGATATTATCTTGTATACCACATTACGAAGTGTTATGGGTCTATACCTATCTGGTGTTTGAGCATTTTCCTGTTTAGGGATTAGGGTGATGAAGAGGTTTTGAGAGCTCTCAAGATAGTTTTGTTTGTCCTGGAGTCTCCCACAACATTCAAAATATCCATTTTGACAATATTCCAGCAAGCTTTAAAGAAATCAACATTGAAGCATTTCATTGACAATTTCACTAACCTCCTCTTCAGTCACTGGTTGGTTGAGGTTGAAATTGTCCTCTCTAGACACCAGCTTAGGTATATGCTTTATTAAGTCCTTAATATGATGATCTCTTTCTGGATTACTTTCCCTGGCTATTTCTTGGAAGTGTTGAACTAGCTTCGCCTCTATCTCCTCATGAGTTTGTAGGAGTTGTCCATCCTCCTTTCTTATTGCAGAAATTTTGTTGTGTACTCTATTCGCCATGGTGGATCTGTGAAAAAAATTTGTATTACGCTCCCCTTCTTTTAGGCATTGGACTCTAGATTTTTGGCTCCAAAATATTTCCTCTTGTTTACACAAGTTTTCCTAGTCTTGGTGATGTTTCTCCACTAGATCATTTTTGTCTTTATTGAAACCTTTCAATATCATAACTTGGTTGAGTATCTGCATTTTGATTTCGACTGATTTCTTTTCCACAAAGATATTGCCGAAATCCTTCTTATTGCATTCCTTGAGCCTCATTTTTATGTACTTTAATCTTTTATGAAGCATGAACATTCTAGTTCCCTGAATCTATAGTTCTTTTGCCCACCATTTTCCAATATTACTGATGAAATCTGGGTGTGAAAGCCAAATATTTTCAAATCCGAAAGGTTTGTTTCAGGGGGTACCTATACCCTGGATCACCATTTGAATTGGCCAGTGGTTTGAGCCTCCAATGGGAATAACAGTTGCTGCGATTTGCTTTTCTAATAGCATTAGATCCTCAGAGATGATGAATCTATCTAACTTGGATGCTACCTGAGACTCCCCACTTCCCTTGTTATTCCAAGTGAAGAGGCCATTGTTGGTTTCCACATCCACTAGTTTCGTATTCTCTGAAAAGATTTGAAATGCTAAAGAGTCTTTACTAACTGCTCTAGTCCCCCTTTTTTTTCCAAAAGTGATTTTATCATATTGAAATCCCCTCCCAAGATCCAGGGTATTTCGGCATGTCTCTCCCTGAGATTCTCAAGGCAATCTGTTAGCTTGAGTTTCTCCTCTATACTTTGAGGGCCATACACATTCATGACTAGATAGGTACTCCTATCTCCTATAGGCTGAATTAGTATTGATAAATAGTTGCTTGCAGTGTCTGCATCAATTATTTAAATTCTTTGTGGGTTCCAAACAGTGAGAATACCTCTTGCGGTATTCTCTTCTTAAACTTCTAGATATTCAAACCTACTGAGCCATTTGCTGTGTAGTTGCCTTAACTTTTGAATGGAGTATTTCGTTTCCTAGATAAAAATTATATCTGGAGTCACCTGTTTCATTCTATTGCTAAGTAATCTCTGTTTTCTTTTACTGCCTAGTCCCCTAATATTCCAAGAAATAAACTTCATGATTAAATATTTGTGAATGAGTAACTGGTAAGGTCTTTCATCTTACCTGAATCTATCACGAGCTTCCCACACTCCATCAATAGCTCATTCTGCTTTTTTCTGCCTCTCTTTTTTCCTGGATTTCTGGGTGCCAAACCCGGAGTAGATTTTAACGTTTTCACTCCTTCACTACTCAACCTGCTCCTATTATTAGCTCCCTCTGAACCCTTTTCCTGAGTTTTCCATAAATATAATTGTTGTATTCTATTGACCTCCTCCTGAGGTAATGATTCTACCCCACCAGAAGTACCCTGTATTAAGAATCCTTCCAGATTTAGGTGCTCTCTTTCCAAGATCTCTTGTAGCTCAGTTTCCTCCAGTTCCATCTCACTCTGAGTCATTTCTTGGTCCATCTGTGGTTCTGTATCACTCAACATGGTCCCTATCTGCTTATCATTTTCCTGTGTTTGGTCATGATTTTCACCTTTTTCCTTCTCTCCCGTACTTCCTTCAGTTGCTTGCTCTTCTGTTGTTCTTTCTTCTTCCACTTCCAGAACTTGGAACTGGTTCCGCCTAACCTGTTGTCCTTCCTTTTGCTGCCTTTTCCTTTATGTACGACCTTGTGAAAGCTGTCTGTGTCTTTCGTTGCATTAGGTTTGCTCTTATTCTCTATATTTCCTAGAGGGAAATCCCTAACAACATGGCCATGATCATGGCATCTATGACATCTGAACGGGATATGCTCGTAGTGCACCATTTGAACCCATTCTTCATCAAAAACTTGCAATATAACTTCATTTGGAAGAGCTCCTAATAGATCCATTTGAACACATATCCTAGCAAAGGAAGTGTATTTTCCCCTTCTGGTGGCTTCTGAAGCTTTGAAAAACCTACCTATTTTATTGCCTATGGCAGCAAAAATTCAGGTTGCCAGTAGTCCAGAGGTAGAGAATAGAGTCTAACCTAGACCGGGACTGAAGTGAACATTTCTCGTTCTGGGACAAAGTTCATCTTCCATGGCCTCATGTACAAACCTGCTGCAGAATAGAAGTAGGGCCCTCCTTCAAACACTCTGTCTTTATCGTCAAGACTAGTGAACACCACAGTAAAGAAACCCTTTGACCCAAGGTGTAGCTCAATGCTCCCTTTAGGTTTCCAGTGGTATTTGATCCATGTTTGTAACGCTTTTTCTATGGGCCATAGTCCCATGAATTTGCAGATGATTGCGTAGGTTTGCATGTTCTCTCTGTGTGCTTGCAGAGCTGGATTATTTAATACAACTCAGGTTGTTATGTTAGCTTTGGGTTTACAAGGTCCCTTATGCTTTTTCTCTTTTGTTTCCTGTTGTTTTTCGTCTTCCTCCTTGTCTTTAGTGCTACTGTTCTGTTTTATTTTTGCAGCTTCTTCCTCCTTTTCCCAGTTGCTCGTTCCTTCTCCTGAGACCTTTCTGACTTTTTCTGGGGGCTTCTTGCCCTTGCTGGCCACCACCTCCTTGTAGGAGGGAGGAGATCTCCCTCCTGGGCTTCCCTCCATGGATGAAAACTCCCTTTGCAACTCGAAACCCTGGTTCGTCGTTTATTTTCCTGCTCCGCCCGACACTGAGGAAGACCATTATTAATGATATTGTCATTAGCTAATTAATAATTAATAATTTTATTTTAATACTTGAGTTTTTAATTTGATTTGATTTTAATTTTATTATGTTAGAATTTAATTAAGAATGTTATTATGATTTCTATAATAATTTTAATCAAATTTTTTTAAAATATGATTGTATTAAATTCTATTTAATTGAGAATGCTATTTAGGATTTCTATAATGTTAGTATTGAAAACACATAAAAATTTTAATTCTTAGATACTTCTGATCAATTTTAATTTAAATGTGATTGTATTAAGTTATATGTTGTGATTAATTGAGAGTGAGGTAGTCAAGTTTAGTATTTAATTAATGGGAATATAATTGATGATATTGTCATTAGTTAATTAATAATTAATGAATTTTACATTGTAATAAATTTGAATTTTTTTATCTGACTCATTTTTAATTACATTTTATTTCTTTAGAATTTAATTTAAGAATGTATAGGATTTGTATATTAGTATTTAATTCTAATTTTTGTCGGAATTAATAGATTTTTTAGATTAAGGAAATATATAAAAAACAATTTTAATTTAGATAATTTTAATCAATTTTAATTTACATATGATTGTATTAAATTATATGTTGTGATTAATTGAGACTGAGGTGAGGAGAGAGAAAAGTAGGTTTAGTGATGAGTGTGGAAGGTTCAATGGAGAGAGGATATGGTAGTAGAGGGTGCAGGGGAGGTTGGATAAGGAGGTTAAGGTAGGAATCCAATTGTCACTTGTTTTCCATCCTTCATCATGGTTGAGGTTGTTCAGGTGTTTGCTTGTTTCTATAGCTTCTCTAAATTTTCTATGGTGATAATGATCGATTTTGGCCACTACAATGGAGTTTTCAATATAGATATGATGATTGGTTTTACAGAAGTGTTCAACAAGAGCTGAGGTTTTTGAGCAGTTGTGTTTTATTTCAGCAACATGTTCTTGAATCATAGTTTGGATAGACCGAGCAGTTTCCCTTATGTAGGTTTTTCCGCACAAACAAGGAACCATGTAAACTCCTTTGTGGCATTTGGGATCAATGGGATCTTTGACTGATTTAAGGCATTTTCTAATGGTATTCATGGGTTTAAGGGTGGTTTTAACACTGTTTTCTTTAAAATATAGGCAATTTTGTCTGTGGTGCCTAATATGTAGGGGAGGTGAACCTTACTCACTTGCTCATCGATAGGTTGTTTATTTTTGGGATTCTCACCACTACTACATCCAAGGTCGTTCTCTTTAAAAATAGAAGCACTTATCCATCCTCGAACAAAAATCCGTATTGATCATCATCCAAGTCTTATACTGAGAGCATGTGCACCATCATCCCTAGAAAAAATAACATCCATGTCACCTCCAAAAATCCTCATAACTCTAGCTAGAATCTAACACATGCAACCCCCTTCATTCCATGCATGGTGCTAACACCACATCTCACATGGAAGTCTAATCCTATCTCTGAAATACTAAGGAAAATTATTCTCATCCCTATCATGTGACTATATGTTCTACTGTCCACTACCTATAACCCATTGTCATTATACACAACAATACTTGTACTCCCCAAATTACAAGGGATAATAGAAAAATGTTTCTCAAATTTCTTAGCAAAGTCATTACTCCCCAAATTACAAGGGATAATAGAAAAATGTTTCTCAAATTTCTTAGCAAAGTCATCAATTTCAGAAGAAGCTATTACTTCTGCTTGTTCCTATTTCTTCTTCTTCTTCTTAATTTTATTCTTCATCTTCTATGGATGTTGGCTCACATAATGACCAAAATTGTGACATGCAAAGCATTTCATTTTTCTCATGCCCTTCATAGAAGTAGATCTGCCACTTCCATTTACCTTACCTTGTCCCTTTTCTACAAGAGAAACATTATCCTCATCTCCCCACCATGTCGCATAACATTTTTGGCATTTCACTTTATCTCGTTCTGATGGAAATCATCCCACATCCTTCCCCAATTTGGAAGTTTCTCACAAGCTAGTGTTCCATTAATGAAAGCATCCCAACTCCTCGTAGAACCACTCATGGTTGATCTAACTAGTTTACCATTGGAGATGGTTTCTCCCATGGCTACCAACTCATCTCTCACTTGAGTTACGTTGTTGAGATATGAGAACACTGTCAGTTTTTTTCATCTTGGCTTTCCTTCATTTTTCTAATAACACCATCTTTTTGTTTTCATTACTACTTCAGAAAAGATTTCTTAAGGATACCCACATCTCAATTGCATAAGTCTTCCCTGAAACATGGGGAATAAGGTGGTCTTTAATATAATCTAGAAAGAGCATCCCGACCTTAACATTACTCTTGTTAAAATCAATCAATAGTAGTAACTCAGTGTGTGGAACCACTGCATTCTCAACAATATCCCACAAGTCAAATATCTAAAGCATCAATATAAACCTAACTTTCCATGGGCTAAAATTTTCATCCCCACTCATCATATCCTCCATCCTCAAGCATGTTGCCATTGACTTACCAGCACAAGGTTTTAGGGTTATCGAAGGGTAAATAACAAATCCCTCTCAACCACCAAACTCTATTTAGTTGGTTGTTATGCTAGTTTTTTGGTCACTATTCTTAGCTAATCTATCCACTTAGCTCTCATATGATGTAGAAATTTTGTGTAGAGTCACCCTAGTTTCAAATTTAGTGATTCGTTATCAAGTTTAAGGTTCAATCCACATTTGATATATTGTTGTGATAAACATGAATAATTTCACAAATTGAAACATGTAGAATCTATTTCTATTTTTCACTTAAACCGTAAAGGGAAAACTAGCCAGAGACAAAAATTATGTTTCTTATGAAATAATTTTACAACGTTAAATAACAAAAATCAAATCGCCTTACCTCCGTTGAATTTTTTCCCAAAATTTCCATGGAAAAAATGTTGTAAATGTTCCTCAAATTCCCGAATAGATTTCCTTGATTTCTAAGTCCTTCACACAGAAAATTGTTCCCATTAAATGCTCAGATTTAACACATAACCTACCCATATAAATTTGTTCCCATAACCTACCTTGAATTTTGAGCCTCTAATAATCTTGAAATTCATGCTCCAAACATCTTGTAAAATAATTTTGAGACACCCTCGATTTATATACACAAACGCCACAATAAATACATATTCGAACCATCCATGCCTGAAATTCATCAGATTGTGTTCCTGCTCTTTGCAGTAAATGTGACTGGCCATTCGACAACAATTATTTTGTGAACTATCTTTACTGTGGCTTTTTGAAATCTTTTCTCCTGGTTTTTTTTTTAATTTCTATAAAATCCAGTATGAATTTATTGAAATCAAAAGTTTGATGGGTAACCACTGCACAATCTGAGTGCTCTAGGGTTTTTCTAGGGTGCTGAATCCATATATAGAGTCAAAAAACCAATTTAAATAACACAAATCAATTCTTCAACTCAAAAGTTTCTGCCAAATTCCAGCATCGGAAAGTCCAAAAAGTCGCACTAAAGACAACTCCATTATTTTGGTCCCAACTTGCTCATAAAACTAGTTATATTTTCCTAAAAAATTGTGCTTGTTCTCTCTCTTCGAATTAATTTTACCTAGCGATTGTAGCTTACTGTTGTAGCCACTCTACTTTTCCCTTCTTCGTTGAACTACCTTATCTCTCTTTCTCCTTTTCTCCAAATCACATGAATAATGGTGTGACTCTTCACTTTCCCTCTCTCATTTTATTTCTCATGGTTGAGACCTGACAAAATCTCACATTGGGCTCACATAATTTTATAAAAAGTCACTTTTTAATTATTAATTAAAAAGTTACACTTGTCAAATTTATAAAATTACTCTATAAACTAAAGTTTTGAAGGAGTAAAATGTATTCATTCACTTCTATGAGCTAGGCACTTCCAAAGTAGAAATAACTCCCAACTAACCAGAAAACTAACCAATAATATAAAATAAACTAACAAATAATAATAAAATCAAAAAAAACAATTATATCTAATATTATTAGACAGTAATAAATTTTCAACCCCCTATTAAAAAAATATTTCCCAATTTTAATAATTAATAAACTTTAATTTTGATAAAAATTAACTTAATAAAGTATCATAAAAAAAAGGAACAATTAATTTGGTTATTCAAATGACACTTAGTATATTACCTATTTACAATTTGAGTGGTCTAATTGGTGACCCAAGTTCAAATCTTTCTCATTGTAAATTAAATTGCGACTGCTACGGTTCTTCTAAATCACAATAATATAATAAACTAATTTGTAAATAAAAAATTTATTTTAAACAAATTAATTTACTTCCACCTTTGACTCCATCTTCTAATATTTATTATGCAATTAGTGTTTTATAAATAAAATTACATTAGATGCTAATATATGGCGAGCCATATTTCCCATGCTATCGATGGCCTGGGATTTATTGATGGCCCTAACATATTATTAAGCCTACTTTTAGACACCTATGTTTCGCATTAAAAGCCTCCACTTTTACGTTTTCTTCTTCACTGCACATTAAGTTTTTAAAGTAGTAGTCTATAACGCGACTTTTTGAAAGCTTTTCTGGCGGATTTTTCCAGTCAAAATCCGGCAGCAATTCATTGGAATCCCAAGTTTCACAGCTAGTTTCTGCACAATCAATGGCTCTCAGGGGTTTTTCAGGGCGCTGAATCCAAATATACAGTTAAAAAACCATTTTAACTGCTAAAAATCAAGATTTAACCTCATTTCTTCC